>JAAIXI010000254.1:106558-285002 GCA_013403645.1 Heliconius nattereri | reverse complement strand
TTCTACTGTTTAAAAATAGTCATTTAAATATATTTTAATAAGTACTTGAAAAGATTAGTAGCACAGATTTAAAATTACGTTACCTACTAAAAATCCTTGCTGTGTAAAACAATTGGAAAATCCTTATTGAAACTACGAAAATGCGGGTTGCATTAGGGTTTAATTAATTTTCACATCACCTTAAGTGCAAACATACATTAAATAATCCAGTAGTTAAAGCGGGCGAAGCCGCAAGAGGGTCGCTAGTATTATATAAATTAGGACTGATTGAAGCGTATAATAGTTATTAAAAATTATAATAGCCAAATGCTAAACGTAAAGCTCTATAGGCTCTATGTCAAAATTTAATAAATAAATTATAAAATATTTTTTTTACATTTTTAAAGCGTTATTCCACGCTTAGAAAAGAAAAATACTATTAGAAAACATGTAATAATTTGAACATAGCAGGATTTGAATCCGCGCCTCTTGGAAACTGACCAACAGAGCCGTACGTTCTTATAAAGTAATGTCGAAATTCTTCTATGCTTGTTACCATTTATTTTTGTTGCTTATCTGTTTTCTAATAAGTAAATAATAAAATATTTGTTAATGAACTCACTTCGGATTCAAAGAGTGAAGCTAGTAAGTTATAATAGTTGCAAGGAAAATGACCAGCAGCAACAATATTTCCGGCATTTTAACGAATTCGAAATAAAACAAATCACATTTTTTGCCGTTTCATTTCCTGCCATTATCTAAGTTGTTACGCTTAGTTTAATTAATTAATTAAATATTTATTGTTGTCTTATATACATTGAAAATATCTTTTTGTAATCCTCGAGCTTTTCATATGATAGCCCGACATAACCCAATGAAAATATCATTAGATATAATAACAAATTTTATAGACTTTGTACGTGGGATTTATCTAGACTAGAAAAATATGTAAGTAAAAGTATATAAGCATATCCTCGAATGAGATTAACGTCCGTAAACGTAGCGTTTACTCGAAACCCCGGGTATGAATTACGATGAAGTTAACACTAATTTGCTAATACTAATTAGCCCAAAAGATTTTTGTTTATTTTAAACAAATAAAAATATTTAAATCAATTCGATTTGCTATTAAATACTTGTGAGTAAGTAGATACAAAACACATATTTATCGATTCGTTACAGAGCTACACCAGGAAATATAAAGCGCTTGTTAATATTTTACGGTTTTTAACCTTTTTACTTAATGCATTTTAAGTGATTCCAATAATTACAAATATTATATATATATATATATATATATATATATATATATATATATATATATGTATCTATTCTGCGTCTTATGGGAAATCCATTTTCTTCCATCATTAATTTTTCAAAATTATTGAAGATTTTTTAAATTTAAATATTTTATTATTTTCTTTAATATCTACTTAGTGATTAATAAGATAAAATAAAAAATACAATGAACTAAATATGTCCCTTTAGTAAGTTAATATGAAGCTCAAAAAGAGCTCTTGGTATAGGAGCTTTCGTGGAACTTATTAACACCCAACAGGATGGAGCGTCTGGACAGACACGTACATACGTTACTGGTAGTCAAGTGCAAATAATGCGCAACCATAGCATTCAGGTCTTTGCCCTTTTAATGAGAAAGAAAGTCTTTCAAATTTAGTAATAGTAAATATTAGCAGTTATATACTTAACATTTTTATTAAAAATCTCCAAAATTCAATGTTCAAGTTCAATAAATAGAAAATATGGTGATACTTAAGCGAATTAATCATTATTATAATGAATTGGTTTTTAATAATATTGCAAATATAATATTTAGATTTGAAACAATAACATATTATATAAATGTTTTATTAATTTAATTATTTTAAAGTTGTATATATTCACTCTACAAAAATCTGAGATAATACTTTGAATTGAAAATCAAACTATACTAACCTCCTCCCCCAGAATAGGCATTTGCGTTGGCGTTGGCATTAGCATCTGCGCCTGAATACGCTGGATACGGTCCTACCGATCGGCGCAGCCTACGGAGCGGCACCGGGGCTGAAGCGTGACCTTCCGCATCAATCACATAGTACGCACGAGGCACGTAGTATTGGCCCTCTGAAATATTGAAAGAAATGTCATTAATCTGGTCCATAATGGAGTAAAATATTAATAATAAATTCTCATATCTTATATGTTAAGAAACATACATTTTATGTATTTGATGAAAAGACTATTATTTTAATAATACGCAATTTCAGTATAATGTAATTCATATATGCTTTATTCAATTTTCATGAAAAATTCACTATTGTGTAAGCTACTTTATTGTAATAAAATATGGTCTGTGATATCGAGCGAAGAGATCCTGCTAAGCTAAAATTGTAAAGAAGTTCCCCGCGCTGCGGAGATTGCGCAAAGCAAAGTTTATTTGTTATAAACAGTGAATTCCATGGCAAGAATAGAAAGAGTCGCAATTCCGTGAGCTTAAATCGAACCGCAAAAGGCTATAAAACTTTCAAAACAATTAAAAGCATTAAATAATTGTGAGCAAAAATTTGTCTAGAAAAATAACCGAATATTTGGTAATATTTCATATATTAATATTAATTAATTTTAATTTAAAACTGAAGTATTCCTACAATAATTAATTTAAGTTTTAATAAATTACAAATAAAATCTCCATTAAAGTGGAAACAGATTAATGGAGTGGTTATCAATAAATTTTCTCTGCTCATCCTTAAAACTATTGACATTACGTCATTCATAATTCCATAGTAGGTACAATAGTAGGTAAATACAGTAGACTATTCATGATTTAATTGGAGATTTTTTCAATAGGTGTTAATCATTCGCCTTGAGATCATCATTGCCAATGAATACTGTGATTCGTGATCTTTTAAATTACGACCTCAGAACATGACTTCATCAAAAATCACTTTAACATAAGAGCTGAGAACTTAAATTAAATTATCAATGGTTTAAACTGGACCCGAAGCTAAGTTCAATCGAAAGCTCTTGAAATTGTAAAAAAAAACCTTTTATCATGCTAACTGAATCTATGTATAGTTATTTTTAAATTTATTGATAAAATGTATGTATTTATTAATATAATTTGTATATCAATGCGTTAATATACCAATAGTAAATTATAATCCATGTCTAAATTTTAAACACATATTTTACGTCGTTCTCCACACATACTGAGTGTACAATATTTTGCAATAATAAAACAAGTCATTTAAGAATTTAAATACTTAAATAACTATATTCTTTTTTAACCGACTTCAAAAAAAAGATAACATTACAAAACAAATTATACAGCAAACGTGTATCCTTTATTTATATTTCTACAAAGAAAAGCTCTAGACTAGAGCTTTTCATTGGTAAAATTATTTAAGTTTTACTGATAGGTCTTATTTTTTATAGAGAATATAGTTATCGTCACAGGCAACGCCAGAAATTCCGAAGGCTACCTGGCTTATACGCCAGTCCGGGATAATTCACATTATATTACAAAAAATATAATGAAGGTGGAAATGAGTAAGCGATTTTTAACAACCTTAACTAAAATAAATCGGACATTACTCATACCCTCTGTAAATAAAAAGGGATATAGTCGTCGAGTCAGCTTAAATGATAGCAAAAACAGGAGGGCACTAACCTGCCAGTGCCACGGCTGCGATGGCTGCGAGTACGAGCAAAATAGCGCGCTGCATGTCGACGTTGTACCTCCGCAAGTGCTGGGATAAAACTGGCTTGTGTCTCCATTCTGACCACTTATATACTTTATACTTATACCGGCTCGTCAGACGCCTTGTGTGAAGCACTTAATTTCATGAACACCCGCGATTACTCGTGTAACGGTTCAAATCGGCAAAAAGTTAATAAACAAAATAAAAAACGCTATAATTGTAAAGGCCGCCTAATAACTAGGTTACATCTAGCTGTATGTAGTCTATGATCTAGTTCATTTTATTATTTTAACCCATTTTCGAAAGTAAAAGGAAAAGAAAGGAACCCTTACTCACTCACTCAATTGTCTGTCAGTCAAGACCATTTATTTCAAGTTCGGAGGTATCAAGCTGAAAGTAATATAAAATATTTATGTGCCCTATTGTGCACAGAAAAAATCAAACTTCTAAATTAACGTAATCAAAAGAGCATTTATGCATCGTTTTTGCTGTATTTCGTATGAAATGCGCCGCGTAATCAAAACCTAACATTCCTTTTAAAATATTAGATTTGCTAGAGCGTTGTGAAAATAAATGTACATTTGTTTTACAATACTAACATAACATACATACTAACATAATATACTAAAATAACATATACTCGTTTCTTTCCACATAGCAGGTTTGAGGGAGAACCTAGTGTCAGATCAAATGAAAATGAAAACAATTCATTTCCCCCGAGTGGGAGACGAAACTCGTAGCCACATATTGTATTCAGAAGCCGATAGAAGATAGCTTCATATTTAAATATGAGATTATTACTACGGCTACGATAGCTCTACACAACAGAAGAAAAGTTTCAAATAGTTTTTCTCAAATAACCGTAAATATTTATGGGAAAAAAACCGGTCCTTGCTCCGACTCGCGTTCCGAGGATTCCGTAATTCGTAAGGATTCAGGATTGTACGTCTACGGGAAGTACAATTTATAAAAGTTAACAAACTTAAGTTTGCATCCATTTTGTATGAAATGAAATACAAGTTTAAGTTTATAATATTTTTTTTGTTTGTTTCACTTCTTCTATTTTTTTCTTTATTTATAATACTTAAGCTCTCACTTACTAAATTTCAAAATTGTAGGTTCATGGGAAGTACCTACCCTAGGTTTTGTATCGCGGCGAATTTCATACAAGATGATTTAGAAGCTTGATTTTTTCCTTCAAGTAATGTTTAATGTTTTGCTACTATGAAAATAATCTTATTTTTAATATATATTTTTACTGGTCATAGATGTAAGTACTTAACTACGTAAGTAATCTACGCATTCAATGTTTTCGAAGTACAAACATATTCTTATCCAAGGTTTATCTTGAATTATTAAGAGATTATAGAAGATACAGAGCACAATTGTTTTTAAATAAAATAGATAATTAATCTTCCATTATCACATTTTTTCAAATTTAAGGAAATCCATTAACTTTTTGTTTTAGGAAATGAATATTTGCCATGTCTATGATTTATGAAGCTTAATTGAATTATCAATTTTAATAACACCTTGTAAGTGTCTTAACAAACTCTTATTAACAACAGATATAAACAGGTACTTGGGTCCATGGGCGTAGGAAGGGGCCATCTGTGCCCACCCCAGAATAGTCTTATTCCCCACCCCAGTAATTTTACTAATAAAATCCTAGCGTAGAATTTTTTTAAAAAGTCCTGTACACGAACAAATCTGTTCAAATCTAAAGTCCAGAAATCCAGTCCTGTCCAGAAAACATCTCTAGATACCCCCATGCTTGGGTCTTCATGAGTTGAAGTAGAACATAGTCAAAATTTAAAAAAGACCCAATAAGTAAGTTGCTATATTATTAATAGAACTCCTAATACTATAAGCTGGAAAGTGTAGCTATTAGTTGATTATGTTTATTAACACGAACAATTAATATTAGGTACACTATAATTAATATAACAATGAATTCCTAGTTAAGTATGTAAATCCAGACCGAATCGCTAGTGAATACCTAGATTGTTTAAGTTCAATGAGTACGATAAGTCACAGAGAATGAACATAGCATTTTATTTCATTACTAATTGTATTCTTAGGAAAAACCGTTAAAACTGTCGAGTGGAAATCCTGTAATAACTAATTTAACACTAACAAACAATATATTTATTTTCTTGACGTACTTATTTTATAACCTATTATTGATATTCTTATTAATATAACTAACATTTACTGTCTGTAACAATAGACCATAGCATAAGCTAAAGTTTTAATTCATAGGTATAACATAATTCACGTATAGACTAGTCACATAACACATGTGCTAAGTACTTAATTGTACATTTATTTTTTTATCCTCTGACATCTAAGTACATGCAATAGGATGAACAGAGAGTATCTAGTGATAGCACACTCCTTTCTCTACGTTTGCGGTTTGACACTATGTGTTTACATGGCGAAACTCAATATCAGTTAATAAGGATGACCCAGGAGGTGACCATTAGTTGATTGTATTTATTTTGACAATTTAATCGGGACAAAATTAAAGCTCTTTCATTCGACTTTTTTTTATGTACCTACAGGTTTTATTATAAAATAAACCAGCTCCACACTGTATCACTGTATCGCCATTTTACAGTGGCATGCTTACCTATAATATGTAAATCTATTGCAGCCTAAGATCCCAGGGCCCCCAAACCTACCAACCAACCTACTATCATTTTAGCAAAGCTGAAATTTAGAGGATTAATATTTAAAACTGTATGTGTACTTACTAACTTGAAGGGCCCTTTAATAGGTAACGCTAATTAAAGGTTAATACAATACACGCTTATGCACGTTGAAGTTGAAACGCTCGTATTTAATTAAATATGTTTTTAAGAATATTTTATAAAAATATATATTTATTATTACTACACCCTTTTCGTGGGCCTTTGCCTTTGCTCTCGCCAGATGTCCTCAAGATTGTTTAAAATTGGGGCAAACTATTAGGTACTACGTTATCTCTCGGCCTCTGAAAACCTCTACAAGCTAACCTATAAAACAAAAGAAACGTTCAGCCAGTTCAGGGAATTGGGAATTTAATAATTTTCAGACTGATGACTTTGCGCAGATCTTTTATATCTTAAATAATGGTTTTAATTCATTTTAGTGTGTTATCAATGCCTTTCCGACATCCATGATGGAGACTTTTTAGTTTACCAAAACTTCGTCTTCGTCCTGCTGATCTAAATAAAAATGGTATCCCTTTTTTACATATATGTTGCATTTAGCAGATGAACATAGAGTGATATCACTTAACATTAAATTGTCATTTAGCTATGAATGAATATCCTACATAATGTACCCACTATAATATAATTAGTATTGTAAATATAAATTTAACACTAAACAAAACTATTTAAATTTAAAATGTATTAAAGAGTAGTATTTTGTAAATTGCCTAATAAGTAAATCATCAAAATTGATGAAAGTATCCTATAAAAAAGATATTACGTACATGACTTACCATGCTCCAAAAAAAATTCAACTTTTCCCCATATTATGTTACTAAAATTTACAGGTGAAAAAATTAAACCACACAATTCTTACAAAATTTTATTCAGAAACAAAAATAACATCAAGCTTTAAAAATTGACATATCTCATGAAAATTATATAATAATTTATGAGCACATTTTCATTTTAGGAAGAATAATAATTATATTAACATCTAATACCGATACGAATATAACAACAATCATGGCTTCATTCTCGCAAATTGTTAAAAATTAAATCCTCTTGGAGTTGCTGCTTATATATTATACATTATATTTTTATTATAATTAGGTCCTGAATCGTTGACTACGTGTATATAAATAGTGTATAGTAAGATAGTAGTATAGAGATGAAAAGCACCGAAATACATCATGAAGTGCAATAGAAAATGTCTATTGTCATACAAAAATAGATATGGTCAAATTGAAGTATAAAATCTATAAAAAATAAAATATAAATTCAAAAAAAGCTTGGAATTGCACGTTACGGCTATGGAAATGCACAAAATTACATGGAATTTTTCATTAGTGTACGAACACAATGTACTGTAAAATTCTTATCAATATATTCATATAAACAACATTTAAACCTATAATTTTAAGTTTTTCATTTAATATTTTAAAAAGATATTTTTACAACCCTGTATCCACTATACGTAATGACAATAGTGCGTTTCATACTAAATATCGGGTGGAACGTACCGCCATCAATTCACACATACGTATAACATCAATAACAATCTCGAACAAACGAAACTTTCCATTTATTTTTCTATAAACAACTAAAATTTAAGTGTATATAAATATCAGACATCGTATTACATGTCGAAGTCGAAGAGAATAGCAATATAATAGATTTTGAGTGTAAAATAAATTGTCGTATTTTTTAATAATATGTTTCATATAATGCGATGTCTAAGCATTACATTTCCTTTTGTGCATTGACATTTAAGGAAGAAAATAACAGGAGATTAAGGTTACATTTGAATTTTGATAGTTTATTTGTCATGTGCGTTTATTTAGTCTTGACGGCTTGTCGCTGTCGCAGCGTTTTATTTGTATTCTGGTCCACCTCTGGCAGGTCAGAGTCTTCATTATAAACTTTCTTCACTGCAAATATTAGATATTTTTTATTAATACTATTAAAACACAAACTAATAAAAAGTAGTTTTTTTTATAAACTAAATATACAAATGTATAATCGAATGTTGTTAGACAACCGGTCACTTTAAAGCTTACAAATCATTGTTTATTATTTTGTATAATTTATGAAATAAAATATGATTTTCATGTTTACCTTTTTCTTTCTTAGGCTTCTCTTTCTTCTCCTTTTTGGGTTTGGCCAGAGCGAGTTGACGTGCTTCTTGACGCTGCTTAATAGCTTCATTAATAAAGTTGAACATAAGATAAACCTGTACAGAAATATTTAAGCAAATTACTCCACTGAATACTATGAATACAACAGCCTCTACCCTATTCCACAATATTTATAATTATAATATTAAAATATGCATCCAATTTCCTATTAGAGGTGTATTGGGATAGGTTTGCCTGTCACCACGTTATGGATTCTATCCCCATTCCCTGAGCTAGTAACACAAGACGCAGCGTTAAGTTCTGCCACTCAGTAGTAAAAATTTGGAAAACGTATTTTTAGTTCTTTGTATATACGTAAAAAGTGAAAAAAAATGACCTGGAATGACACAAGAACAGATAGGGCCGCCACTCTCAGTAACAATGGGGCAGCACCCGCCACTCCAAAGTAGAATGTCAACACGCCAAGCACCAGTGAACAGAGGCGCACAGTCACAAAGACTATGCCATTTAATAAGCTGAAAACTGGAAATAAAAATATGCATAACATACAAATCATAAATATGTATAAGATATTAATCATATTATTATCTTATGTATACAACATGTAAAAAAAACTAGTTTAACCATTATTTAGCCTCAGATTTAGAGTAAATATTTAAAAATTTTAAGTCTTGGAAAATTTAAAAATAATAAAATACTTATCAGTTTTTAAATGAAAACAAAACCATAGAAATCATCGTAAATTAAAACTAGTATCACTATACATCATTTATTTTACGAGGATATGCTCTCTGCCCAGCATGCTATTTGCGGGACACACAGTATAGCAATAAGATGAACATTAACTTACATTTGTCCAAATAATCTTCCCTTTCTCCTCTAAGTATAGTGTTGAGACGGTAGCTATGAGCTACAAATTCTGCTAAAGAATGTAAGACCACTAAGCATACTCCCACTCTTTGGAATCTGTTGAAAAAAAAACAAAAAAATTATAAAGCTAATAACTACAAAAACTAAAATTAACCACTTGCCTGCCTCACGGCTTTTATTGTAACTTAAAATATTTGAATTAATTAATTTATCTTACTTGAAACCATAAGCCAGAGCTACAAATGCAAATGCAGCTGCAGCATGTCTTATGCGTCCTGACCATTCATCTTTCTTAATTCTTTGGAAGTATAACTCAGGGATGGTGTGAACCCAATAAGAAGCTTGGACAACCCACCATAACTTCAATAGGAAACTCATTGGGTGATTTGGATATCCTAAAATATAAAAACTCATATTAATTATTTATTTTATTTTTATAATATATGCAATGTTATATATCTGTCTGGCTATGTGAGACCATATGTCCAAACTAAACTATATATATATATGATAAGAAAAACAGACATATTAAATTACACTCACCATCCCATAGCTGAGAAATATTGAAAATAAATCCTTCACGAAGAATAGCATCTCCTCCCCAAAGCAATGTTACTAATTGGAATACTACAAGCTGGCCTGATTCATTGAGAGCACTTAATCTTGACTTCGATAGGTGAAATTTCTTTGATATTTTCTACAAAATTAAATAGTATTATTTATGAACATGCCTTACAACTACAACTTACATAGAATTGGTGCAATTATGAATATTTTCATACATAAAATATAAAGAATACTTACATCTAAGAAATACTCTTGTAAAATTGCATGCATTACAATGCATACAAGTGAGTAAAAGAAAACAGCACAAGCATCTTTCCAACCAGCTTCATATGAGAAAGGTTCGCCTTTAGGAAAATCGCGCGTCGGTTCTACTCCAGTTACATTATGGTGCAAGCTGATAAATAAACTAGCAACGGGACTTGTGGCCTGTATAATTTAACAAATATATTAGTATTATTAATATAAATACAGCCCTACTAGCTTCATAAAACGAGAATTTTTCACACTACGTGGCACTTAGCACTTACCTGTACCATAAGCCCCACCAGGAAAACCATTACTACACATGAAACAATATCTGCATGGTTCTGGATAACAAATTCATGGCTAAAAATTGGGGGGTTCTTGTTAGATTTCCTTCCAATTGCAGGTTTAACACCCATCTTCCCGGTATTAACCTAAAACTAGAAATTATAATAGTTTAATGCACTGAACTAAGCTAAGCTAAGCTTGTAGCGTCCGCAAAGTTAAATTATTTATTTATAATTTTCTTAAATACCCGTATGTTAAATAAAGTTGGCCGATAAATAGAGACGTTTCAGAAACCTGACAGCAACACTACTGACGTGACACTTTCACTTGCTACGCGGTCAAACGTCAACATCTTGAAAAATATAGTTTTTGCTGTATGATAATGTGTTGGCACTTCAACAGACAAGTAAGTGCGTAATAAAAAAAATTACGTTGTTTTATACAAATGTTAATATTTATTTTTCATAATATTTTTGAACATTAAATATTTAAAACTGTTGATGTAATAATAATACTATATTCATACTAAAAGAATTGACACTAATGTACTAATGAAATTGTCTATGGGAACGAGTGGAACCTAACAAAATGAAAAAATATTGAAGCCCAATTGTAGCATAGGTCTCATATTATATATATATATATATATATATATATATATATATATATTCAGCTTTATGCTTTATCCTGCATGTAACAGGATAGACAAAACACAGTTACTCTAGTCCAAGTGAGATATTGTTGGGTAAAATAAAAAAACTCCTTATTTAGAACACTTTACTTGTAAACGCTCATACTAACATTCATTATGTAATACGACATCGTTTGTCTTTTTTGGGTATAATGTATAATAATTTAATAAAATGACATATTTGTAAATACTGCTAATATAATTTCATATTAAGAAAAATAATCATACAAGTTTTTATGAATAAAGCTGTGCTTAAAATATTTAAAAATTATTACAAAAGTAATTTCATATAAAATTTAAGTAATTTATATAACAATTGTAAACTGTGATATCAGCTTTTACTTAAAAAATATTGTTTACTATTTTTTTATGCAGATTCATTTCAAAGTAAAAAAAACACATAAAATCATAATTCTTATTACTTACTTATATTCATGGTCACACAATAAATAATATCTAAACACTAAAATAGTCTAGCAATAAATACAATTACATAATTTTTCTAAAATATAATTAAGCAACTAATTCATTTATTATATGATGTTATAATACTCTACATTTTTAATTAACTCACAGTAATTAAGCAATTTCAATTTAAGGAAAACTGTAAAGAAATATATGGCAGCCATATTTCTAGAATATGAGCAATAGGTTACTACAAACAGTTTATAACGACTAAGCTACAGACAACAAAATATTTTACGACATAATTGATTATATTGACATTATAGCAAATAGACTATTAATTAATTCAGATAGAAATGTAACAAATACACAAGTAAGTAGTTGTGACAAATATTTCTTATGTTTTAGTTATATACTTTTTTTTTATTTTTATCTGCAAGATTATCGCATGACTAGTATTATGTATAGCTATGTTATTAAATTACACTTTCAGAGTCAATTTCTCCCTGTTCCACTGTCATGTACATGCCTTCCTCTTCATATGTGGAATCATGTTTAGCCAAAATACGCAAAAGTGGACGAAGTTTCATCCACCATTGTTGTTTCGGTATTCTTTGCCTAAAATATTTAAAATATATCCTTAATTGTTTTTAAGTACTAGTTAAATAGTTAATTGTTTTTTAATTAGTAAAGTCTGATAAAACTTTTTTTTTAAATAAAATTATTTTTATAACTAAAATACTTACGCAAAGTTTGTCTGGGATTTCAACTCTTCAAGAGGTGTGAATTTGTACTGCCTCTTTACTACACCAAGTAAGCAAGCAGAGTCTGGTCCGTTTGCCGGTCCCTTGTGGATGGACTCTGCTAGCCAGTGCAAACATTTAGCCGCCATTTTAGTTCCCATGTTGCGGTCGAAGGGCGTCGGTGAGCCACCTTGTTGCATGTGACCTGTTAAATGTATTTATTATTATGTGTGTATTGCTGTCAATTGTTTTTATAACTCATTGTAGAATTAATATCATTTTTTAACTTTACACTGTATCTCCCATAAAGCAGGGTAGACAGAGGGAGCCTAGTGTTAAGATACTACGCTTCTCACTGTTCGTCGAATTCCAGAGGTATTGCGTGTAGAGTGGCGGTACTCAACGTATTATGCTTTGACACCAGAGTGAAGAAATGAAAATACTTAATGTGTCATTCCCTCGTGCGGGAATCGAACTCACACGTGTATGCCCCTGCGCCACGATTGGTCCCTAACATCACTTTAATGTTAAATAAACGTTAACTCATAACGTGCCTCAGTCCTGTTATTACTTCCTATGTTGCACCGTACAGTTGTATCAAATTTCATATCAGTTACAGACTAAAAAGGCCAGCCAAGAAAGTAAGCAAAAAACTTATACAAAAGAATAACAAATTTTATGTTCATACTAACCAAGCACATTCATTCTAGCTGTAAATAGACCTTTGCCCTCTTCAGAGTAGAGACGGTAAATAAAATCAGTATTATAATTCTCATTTGCTTTCTCGTTACGTAGAATGAGACCACGTTGGATGCCGCCGGTCATTTTCGATGCCATATGATATACATCTTGTTGTAGATCCTTAATTGAAAACTTCTCTTCGTAAATGTATGCTGCGTCCGCTCCTCCCGCCAAACCTATGGAAAAATTTAAAATAAAAAAAAAATATGACTACTTTTTTTTTCAAAAAATATGACTACTTTTTTTTCAAAAATACATCCCTTTGCTTATTCTGAAACCGAAAAAACCAAAATAATATGCCTGCTAACAATTTAATCGTATTATTTTGTCTTCTTATGAAAATTTCAAAAAATAATTAATTACTTTTGCTTTTAATGGTAAAAGATATTACCATTAACCACACCACCACAAATTTTTAAAAGTAATTATTAAGAGAAATAAAGAATATCAACAAAACAAAAAAAAATATAATATTACAATAGAGAAATTAGTACCTGCTAATGTGGCGAGGTAACCACAATAACCGCCCATAGTTTCAACGACGAAAACACGACGTTTGGTGCCCTGGAATATTCAATAAGTTCAGCAAATATAAAACAGTTTTGGTCTGATAAAATTTGACGTTATGTAAGTTTGACGTTAACATAGTTTCTAACGAAAAATATTAAAAATTGTTGTATACTAGTTTAATTTAAATTATATATTTCGTTCAAAATCAATAGACATGATATATGTATGTTTTAACCTAACACTATGTCTAATACGATCACATATCTTAATGATCTCGTTTATTAATCACGTAAATAATAAGAAAATATTTTGTATACTTAATATAACTTTATTTTGCTTAGTAAATAGTAATGTATACATCCTTTAAATAAGAATAAAGAAATGTTATATAAATATATACAGATACCTGAGCACTCTGTCTAATACGATCGCATATCTCAGTGATCTCGTTGAGGGCAGTATCGGCCCCCAGTGAGAAGTCAGTCCCCGGCACGTTGTTGCTTATAGTGGACGGTATCACCACTAGCGGGATACAGAACTCTGGGAATTGTTTTCGAGATTCGTACAGCTCAACACCAGCTTGGTATGCCTGTTGATTAATTAATTGATACACTTTTCCCTATTCATTTTCACGATAAATTAATTTAGTACGCTTTTATTTATTCCGCCAATAGAGGCCGTCGAAGTGCAGCAGCAGTGTTTGACTACAAATGTGGTTATTTTTTACTTGATTGGCAAAAGAAATCGGTTAAAAATAATAGAAATATCTGGAACTGGCTAATAAATATGGAAAAAATTTAAAATGAAGTTACCTCAAAACCACCGATAATCAACAACCCTTGTATATTAAATTGCTTGATGCGCGCCGCGATCTCGCCCTTCTTGTCACCGGGGAGCGTGCGTTTAGTTCCAAGGAATGCGCCGCCCTGACCCACCCAACCCGTCACATCTGACCTGAAATTATATGTTTTTTACTTAATTAGCAGATTTTAGTGATTAGCAGGGTATGCAGAAGAAACCTAGGCAAGGCTAAGGAACCTAGGTCCCGGTAACCACGCAGACAATTGTAGAATAGGAAATCGAACCCACATGCATCCCACTAGACGCTTGTATAATGAGATAATAACACACACGGATTCACATAAGTTTCTCTGCCTAAACAACAATAACATACACTCACCAGTCCATCTTAACGATGTTCCCGCTGATGAGCCCCTCGACGCCGTCGTGCACGCCCAGCACAGTGTCGCCGCGGTAGATGCCGTTACGCACAAACGAGCGCACTGCCGCGTTCATACCGCACGCCGGCGCGCCCACGTGCATCACCGCCAGCGTGAGCCCCTCCTGTGTGACACATTTTTTAAATAAAAATCAGCTTCACGATGTATGCCGCACTCTGCAGGGTAGGCAGTATTCAGACACTCGGTTGCTCACTCGAATTCTAGAGGCATTGCGTATTAAGTGGCGGAACTCAACGCCGCGCTTTGCATCGACACCAGAGCGAAGAAACGAAAATATACAATTAAATAAATATTTCATTCCTTCGAGTATACACTTTGTGCCCCTACGCCACGACTGGCCTCACCCATTTATTAAATAAAATTAAATAACTAGAACACTATCGAAGAAAGTCTGGCTGTTGACGCGACGGTTGACATGTGAAATAGGTGTTATGGCACATAACTTCGTAAATATAATAAAATTTAATACCGTCCGCTTCTCTTAAATCTATTTAAAGAAAAGGAACCCATAAATACTACTTATATAATTAAATAATAGTAATTTTCTCGCTCTAAATATGTTGTGTGTACATGAAAAATTCGGAAATACACAGGTAATCTTACCGCAGGTTGTCCAGATTCATCAAATGCTTCCTTAGGGGGCTTCAGACGAGTCAACATCTTGTACGTTTCCAAGTTTCGTGCAAAACTGCGCCCCCGCAGTTGTACAGCGAGGTCCCAATTTTTATCCGCCATAGCCTATTACATCATTAAAAATGTATGTGGATATTATATTACACTTTACATGACATTAAAAGTATTCAATAATTCCATTTGATTAGAATTTATTCATAAAAATTGGGAACGATCTCTTTAAGAAATCATCTGAGATGCTTTTGCGATAAGTATAACTACATTTAAAACTAAAAATATATAAATAAAATTGATGATTGTTCCTTGTGATTTCAAACATACGAAAGATATTCAATATTTTCCACGTTCAAAGTAAATTCTATCACCGTTTACAAGTATGCACGTATTTACGACGAAGCCAATCTACATAAAACTGTTTAATAAAAATATATTACAATTTAAACTAAAATAATAATAGTTCATTACCTGAGACACAGCTTTTGTTCGACGTACACATTCCATAAGAGGTAGACGTACAGCCTGGTTGCCGTCCAAGGAGACCACGCATGATTCAGTTTCAGGTGTTGCCTCCATTAGAGCCATCACCGCTTCTGCGCCCATACGGCATCCCTATTATTTATAACACGATATTGTAAAAAATGTTTAAACAAAAAAAATCAACATCTGGAACACTTGATGAAGATCCAACAGTTCGGATAAGCTATGAAAAATTTAAAAACGCCGCCTCGATAAAAATTAAGCGGGATCAACGTCATTGCATAGTTTCCTTTATCCGTAACTTTAAAAATAATTACTTTTTAAAAAACTATTTTGTCTTAACAATAAATATGTACTGTGATCATAAATATAAAACAGCGTATTGGGATCTAGCGTAACTACGCAGTAGATGGTTTCTTTAAAATGCAATGCCAAATTTCGCATTATTAAAATTGTATTCATAATTAATCCATATGGTACCTCAAAATTAAATGTCAATAATAACTAACTAAAGGTCACCGTTGAGTTTAACATGACAAAGTGACCAGATAAACGATAACAAGAACGTCTAGGCTCCCCTCGAAGACATCTCTACATACGCCTATTTAATCACGTATGATAATATACCAACAAACGTAAACGTTTACTATCTGTAATTACTTATGTGCTGTAAAGCTATAAAGCTAATAAACAAATATTTTTTGTTGATCTAGGCTGCTACTACATATGTAGTTAAATTAAATTATATATCCATCAATCCATTGGCATAGTATGCCTGAGCTTCATCCTATTACAGTACGCATTTCCTTGGTGGGTCAATGAACCTACTTCCAATGACCTACGAGTTGTGAAGGTGACTTTGGTCACGTCTATACAAAATTGGTATACGTGATTCAGTACTCGTAATGTTTCAAGCTTTCTTCACTATTATAATGGGGAAAAATATATATAGGTATTCGCTCGCCTTATCAGTATATTAAAATAAAAAAAGCGTTCAAGCATGTGCCATTGATATAAATAGATTATAAATATTCTTTAATGTTAGAATGAAACATTAAATTTGCACAATGAAATATCAAGACATTACAAACAAATTTTATAATTCCCCTGCTTTCCGGCCCGTAATTATAAATCGCTCTCAATATTCTCATTTCAATACTTATGAAATGACAATTAACCAAATACTTACCAAAATTCTATCGAAGGCCGAAGGTGACCCTCCACGCTGTACATGGCCGAGGACGGTAATCCGTGTATCTTGCTGCAAATTGTCCACTACCACTTTCTTTACGAGTTCCGCGGTTATCGGCTTGCCCTCACGATCTATTGCGCCTTCCGCAACTATTATGATATTCAGACGCTGACCGGATTTACGCTCCTGGTGTATTACAATTTATATATCAATGACTATTTTTTTTCTATCTATTTATCAATACAAAATTGTCAAAGAATGCTTAAGGCAATATGATTTAAGCATCTAGACAACTTTATTTTGATTCGAAGTGATAAATTATTGTAAAATATAACATTTACATTGTATTTTTCGATACTAGGAAGATATAATACTATTAATACGAGAATCCGGATACGGATACGAAAATCCGATATAAAAATTATGTGATCGACTATTTTATTATTAAACAAAGATATAAACAAACACCTGTACATGCAAGAAAAACTACTACTAAGTATAATAACAAATGTTATGTAAAGTTCTAAAAAAAAATTATTGCACTATTATATGTATAGTATTTATATTAACAATTAATCAAGTGCTAGGAAGATATATCATGCATTAGTAGTGTTGATAGCCTGATATACATATATATGTAATATGAAAGACAGGTTAATTTATATGCATTTCCATTTCATATTAACTCAACTATACTATAAAGACAGAAGAATGCCAAAAAATAGAACAAAATATGGTGTTTGAAAAATACAAAAGAAAAATAGGCAAGTAATAAATTTAGTAAAAAAAATAATAATCTCAGCTGGCAGTGGACAGTAAAGCATCACGAATTTAATTGCGCAATTGGCCATATCAACATAAAATATTACTGACTGTTATAAATAGTAACATGATACTAATGCAATATTCCAATGTTTTAGTAAAAGAAAGCAATATATTACCCAACAAAACATTCCACACATTGTAGTGTAAGAAGTAATAAAAAAATGAAAAGTAATAAATAAATACAGCATTGTGTGTTATGTGTGAACAGTGCCACTCAATGTACCTGCTGAAGGCGTTTGCAAAGTTTTTCAACCCAATTATTGGGAACAGGGTCTTCAGGTATGAAAACTTGATCAGCCTCACTCGCCAGAGCGGCCACTAATGCCAGATAACTGCAACAAGCAGTACCCCATAATGGACCAAATGACCCCAAATTTTGCACTTAGTGATAAATATTAAATGAAACATTATTTTGTAAATATGTAACAAAGATAAATGTTGCCAATTCAACAAAATTGCCAATTCAATATACAATGAGATGATAGCTAAAGTGATCCTGCTCCCACATGAAATCAAAATAACGTTCTTGCCTCTTTTATCTTTTGACATATTTTTTTTTCCCAATTGAGAGGTGCTGGTTCTTCACAAATAAAACTATATGTAGCATCAGTACAGAGTGCCGTGAATACTGCAAGAAAACTAAGGGTTTTTTTTAATTACGTGCAAAAGTATAACAAGTCAATACAAGGTGGAATTTCACACAAAGTTTTTAAATTATGTGCGAAAATATAGTGAATCATTACAGGGTAAAATGGAATTTCACACAAGGGTAATAATACTGGCAAGACGTTAATGTAATTATGTTGCTTGCCTGTTCTAACTTATCACAAAGTTTATCTTTCCAATCCACTGATGGTGGTGCCTCTGGGAGAAAGACAAAATCTGCTTCAGATGACAAGGCTGTGACCACAGCAAGATATCTATACCAACAAACTTATTTATAAATAATTATTTATCTTTTTATATTGACTCTGTACTTTATTGGCTTATATTTATGGTTTGCTTAAAAAATTTAATATTAAAAATTAAGCTTACCCACAATGCCTTCCCATAACTTCCATGATAAAAGTTCTTTGATGAGAATATGCAGTACTGACAATAGCATCAATAGCTTCAATAATTCTATGCAGAGCAGAATCTGTACCTATTGTCATATCAGTACCACAGAAATCATTATCAATGGAACCAACCTGTATAAGAAAAGAGGTCCTTACAAAATATTTTTTAATATACTCATACTGTATATTTTAATAATTTTGTTAAAATATATTTACCATTCCAGCAATATGCAAGTATTTATACTTTTCCCGCTGATCTTTTGTAATTTTATTATTTTCTAACAATTCATCAAGCAAACTTGACCACTCCTGCCGAAACAAGTTTGCACCAGTAAGGGAACCATCACCTCCAATTACGACCAAATTAGTAATACCCCTTGTTACCAAGTTATAAGCAGCTTTAACACGACCTTCACGCTTCCTAAACAAAATTGCTGTATTTAAATTTATATAAGTTATACTTATCCTTAGTGTTCCCACTTTCTGCCTTATTTTCAATACATTTCATGTTAAATAGTGGAATTCAATGCCACACTTTGCCTACCAGAGCAAGAAAATGAAAATCATTGAGATCAGAGTGAGACATGAGATCAAACCCACAATCATCCTATTTGCCATCATATTTGTCCCATTGCACCATGATGGCACATTTTAAAGTTATCTTTTTATTTAACTAGATAGATAGATTCAAATTCGATTAGAAGGTTTTTCTATCAAAAACCTCTTTATTGCATACATAAGCATTTATAAAAGAAAATAATAAAATACAAAAAAAACGTAAGTTAAAAATGTGTTTTGTACATAAAGGTAGTATACAAAGCTGACCTTTTGCTCTATTACTAATCTCTTACAGGTAACCGTTAGCATATAAATAATAATGATACAATATAATAATAATTACGTGGTTTGTTGGCACATAATATTTTAGGTAAATGTTATATACTTTGTTGGCAACTTACACAAAATCCATACATCTAGCTGACCCAATTATAGTGCCACCTTTGTGGATAATAGAACTGACGGATGACCAATTGGCTTCTTCAATATTGTCTCCTCCATCGACCATCCCCTGGTATCCCTCACGAATAAAATACACTTTACAGCCTAAATAAATACCCATTCGAACCACAGATCTTACAGCTGCATTCATTCCCTGAGAATCACCACCACTTGTAAAAACTGCGAGGCCCTTCCCTTTATGAGAACCTCGCTCTATAAATTTTTGTGTACTTGATACATCCATTTTTTTAAAGTTAAGATATCGAAATACCTATAACAAAACAATAACAAATATAATAACAAAGTTATGTAACTTAGTATTTTTTAAAATATCAAGCTATTATAACTCAAAATATACGTAAAAATTCAAGCTATGATATCTTTTTAACTTACTAATAAATATAATTTAAAAATAAACTTCAGTACTTCAACTATTTGAATGCCGCAGAAGGTGAACTTTATCAAGGTGACCTTTCAATTACAGATTTGACAGTCCTTTTTTTGACAGGAAATTAATCAAAGAAAATCATTACTAAATATTTTTTTCTGTTTTTCTAATTGATTCTCTAGTAGAGATTCTTATAATATATGCAAGATGTAAAGTTTATTTGGTAATTTTGTTAAATATACTCATACAATCATCAGCTTATACGGTACGGTACTGACTACCTTTGGACTATTAGACATTGGCTTTAAATATTAAATTTAGCATTAAATATTTACGCTATTTCAAATTTTGTTAAGTATACTCGTAAAATGAAATTTAATAAATACATTACTCCATGACATCAGCCACCACACATGACATTTCTACAGTTATTTGCAGGTTTGCAATATATGGTAACACATTTTGACATTAAAATCTTAAAGTTAAACATTTTTTAATCTATATTTTATGTTGTGTATGTACAATAAATTAACTAAGTGCTCATCTAACAAACAGTTTTTATTCTATTTGTGTTTTACCGTTTTGTACTTTACATTTCTTCTTCGGTTCAATATTATTCCATTTATTAACACTATCATTTACGTATAATTGACAAACATAGATTTATTGTTTGGCGTAAGGAGTCGCCAAAATGTCTGCTGAATCTGATATGGACTATTCGGATAATGATGGTGATGATTACGATTATTATGGTGGACAAGACGATTGTGACATGGAAGCAATAGATCGTAGTAAAACTGATCCTGAATACTTTATATATTCTTGTCTAAGAGTAGAAGAAGTAGAAAAATTGTTAAACGAATCGATTGAACTATTGAGTGATAGCCTTCAAATAACGCCCTCACTCGCTAAGGTAATTTTAGATATCTTTTGGTTCTTCAGATAGGTGATTTAAATATTTTACTTGTATGAGTAAATATTTACTGCATTTTAGGTAATTTTACACGCTTATGGATGGAATGCTCAAGAAATAATTAATAAATATAAGGAAAATGCCAACGAAGTTCTAGTGTATAGTCGTGTAAAATCACGAATGCCATCAATTCAAGGAAGTTCTAGTCGTACAGTATGTGCGGTATGTGCAAGTACTCCATCAATTCAAAAATATAGTGCATTAGCTTGTGGTCATTATTTTTGCAATGACTGTTGGGCAATGCATTTTGAAGTACAAATAATGCAAGGTACAGTATTTTAAAGGTATATATCTGTCATGTTTTATATCTATTTAATATTGCAATATTAAGTTTGATTTATGTCTGCTTAGGTGTTTCAAATACAATACAATGTATGGCTCAAGAATGTGAAGTTAGAGCGCCAGAGGATTTTGTTTTATCACATGTTACAAAACCAGCATTAAGAGAACGTTATCAGCAATTTATGTTTAAGGATCATGTAAAATCACATCCACAGTTGAGATTTTGTCCTGGACCAAACTGTCAGGTGAAAATTATTTATATGTTAAATAGTATTTCAGAAATTATTTAGTAATAGTAATTTGCAATGCTATAAATGAAATGAGATTGGCAGGTTGATAAGAAATCTATTTGTGGTGTGTTTTTTTTTACGAACTGTTGGTGTTTATGTCTTCTATACATTTAGTCATGTCACAAATTTGTAAGCATTTTATAACTCAAATATATTTGGAATCTTTTAATTGATATCTCAAAAATGGTAAAATTGTAGCAAAAAAAATGGAAATGGAGGGGTCACCCTCTATTACCTGTTGCATTTTGTCTATTGCCCAGCCAATTTACCTGTATAAATATATTTTTTATTAACAGTGGATTTATCAAGCCTGGGTAAGGGAAGGTGCACGAAAAGTGGAATGTCAAGGCTGTGAATTGTTGACTTGTTTTTCATGTGGAGCCCCACATCATGCACCAACAGACTGCACAACTATTCGTCGTTGGCTCACAAAATGTGCTGATGATTCAGAAACTGCAAATTATATCAGTGCTCATACTAAAGTATGTATTTTATGTGTTTTTTGATCATTGTGTTATTTTATGGGCGTACTTTGTGCTTGGTAGAAAGGCACAAGGTGTGAGTGTGGGGGTTATGGGTTTACTTTCTGTTTGAAGAAATGAAACATTTAACATTTCCATTTGCTTTGCTCTTGTGTTGAGGCAAAGTGTGGCATTAAGATTCAACATATAAGTGCCTCCTAAATTCGGCGGAAAATAGGCTGGGACTGTGTGTGTGAGATAATGTGACTAAAAAAAATATTTGTAGTGTCAGGACAAAATTTTGAGCTTTTTAGTTATAAATGAACCTTTCTATAATATTGTGATCAATAGAATAATATAGTCAATATTGAAGACAATAACTTTAGATTTTTTGCTTATTACTTTATGGCTTACATAGGCCATCTAAAAATAGAAACCGTCCATGTTGCAAACCTTCTTGTTTCTGAAAAATAAAATATACTGCGGGATGAAACTAATTCATACTACTTTTAAATCAAATTCATGTAATAAGTAATTTTTTACAAATACTATCTAGTAATTGTTTTTGTACTGACCATGGAACAAAGGTTTGTTTTTTTTTGTACTTCCTTAAATAGTAAAATTATATTATTCCTTTTTTTTTTCAGGATTGTCCTAAATGTCAAATATGTATTGAGAAAAATGGTGGTTGCAATCACATGCAGTGTGGTGCTTGTAGACATGACTTTTGTTGGGTATGCCTAGGCGACTGGAAAAGTCATGGTTCTGAATATTATGAATGCAGCCGCTATAAAGAGGATCCTAATTTAGCAAATGACAGTCAACATGCTCAGGTTATATTATGTCAAGTGAAACATTATATTTACAGGAAATAATTTAACTATCGGCACTGTGGCACTGCAAACACAACATTTGTACATTTAATTTCTGGTACACTATTTTCATTTTCTCGTTTTAGTAACAAGACAAATCATTCAACATGCAATATCTCAAAAAAATTATGGAAAATGATCAAGTCAAGGTGTCTAAATATCAGATACAATTACCCTGTAATATAGAGTGGTAGACAGAGATGCTGGTGTAAATTGGAATATAATATGAAGCTTAAAATAATCTACTAATTAAAATATTCAATTTCATGTCATAGGCCCGAGAAGCTTTAAAGAAATATTTACACTATTATGAGAGATGGGAGAATCATGCCAGATCTTTAAAATTAGAAGAGCAAACTCTTGCAAGTCTGAAAAGTCGTATCAATCAAAAGGTATGTCAAATAAAAGGTACTATCTAAGTTAAGTTGTTTTTAAGGAGACGTCATCAGCACAGTATCAGAATTACATGCGATTATCGCATTTTCTCTATAAAATAAAAAAATCATTAACTATGCTATATCTAAAATATTTACACTTTCGTGTATTTCAGGTCATGGCCGGAGAGGGTACCTGGATTGATTGGCAATATCTTTGGGATGCGGCTAGATTACTTAAGCGCTGCAGATATACTCTACAATATACCTATCCATTTGCATATTACATGGATGTGGGCCCTAGAAAAGAACTTTTTGAATATCAACAGGTATTAAAAGAAAATTATTTAAAAGTAAAAAAGAAAGTAATTTAATTAAAATATTGAAATAGTACACAAAACTGTTACTACTACTCTTAAATTTTTTCAAATTCTTCACAGGCACAGCTAGAAGCTGAAATAGAAAATTTGTCCTGGAAAGTAGAAAGAGCAGAAACAACAGACAGAGGTGATTTAGAAAATCAAATGGATATTGCAGAAAAAAGAAGAACCACATTGCTCAAAGACTTTTTAGAATTTAATATAAACAATGCCACTAGTAGCAAAGCATAATAGCAAGAACAGGTGACAATTGTTACTAAATAGAATGGATGTCAAGCACATTTGTATAAAAATTAAAGAAGCTAGATATTTTCTTTTGCCAAAGTATATTTATTAACATAACTTTGCAATAAAAATTATATAGGTAAAACTATTTTCATTTATATCCTGCCACGTCACTTTCTCTTTTTTATGATTTTATATGATTTCATTTAAATATATCATAATCTATTTATTGACCTGAGCGAAGCAAAGCAATATTATTAGCTTAGCTTCTGAAAGCTGGCATTTGTTTGGCACAATTTTTTTTAACTATTTATTAAAAAAAAATACATAAAAGTACCTTTGAATTTTATATTATCCTTTATTCCTTAAAAATAATTTTGTATGGTTGTATCTCGAAAATGGTAAAACTTTGGACAATGCAATATGGGATAAAAATAGTTGATAATGACCAACTCTATCGACTGTTTCATTTTATCTTTAATTATACTGTATATTAAAAAGTTTCGGTTTCGGCCGAACCTAAAATCAAAGCCGGTTCGGAGGTTCGGTGTCGGTTTCTGTTTCAGCTGAAACTGCGGTTGGACACTAGTATTGTTATCCCCAATAATATTGACAAACCTGCCCCACACGCACAATATTATTGATAATACGTACTTTATTGACAATATTATTGTGCGTGTATGGAAAGGATATATATGTATGAACATATACGGACGGATATTATGGATATTATTATATACGGACTAAACGGTACTGCTTTTAGGAATTTTATAATATAACTATTCTTTATAATTATTTAAAAATAAACAAAACAAATAATATATTATATTGTAAACAAATAATAATATATCATATTGTAAATTCTAACAAAATATATTTTGAATTTATACTAAAAATTAGCAGAACATTTATAATTTAAATTCAAAATATATTTTATTCCAATTTACAATATGCATAGGCTGTTAAATTACGATCTTTGACATCTAAACAAAAAAAACAATCAAGTTTATATATAGGAGCTGTGTCAACAGTGAATGTCACTGGTCGTCTAAAATGGCGACCACGAACGATTCTAAAGCGCCTTTGCGCCAAGTAAAACGAGTACAGTTTGGGATAATTTCTCCAGATGAAATTGTAAGTTTGTTATGAAAAATGCTAAACTGTTTTAAAACAAACATTTGTAAAAACTCACATTTGGATGAAAGACAATAAAATATTGTGCAAGTGTAATGAGGGACGACTGCGTCGTCTTGTCTGTCCTGTTTATTACGTTTTCAGATAATGTTTACAATGAAATCCAACATAAATATTGCTCTAGAAATATGTTTGATAGTAAAGTTATAAAATATATCCTATTAAATATTGATATTACGTCCTTAATTGCTTAAAGCTTTTAACTTCAACATGGATTATTATGAGTTTTACCTTAATACTTTACAAAATTTTAGCGACGGATGTCAGTCACAGATGGAGGCATTCGCTTCCCTGAAACTATGGAGGGCGGGAGGCCTAAGATTGGTGGGCTTATGGATCCTAGACAAGGGGTGATAGACAGAAGTTCTAGATGTCAAACATGTGCTGGCAATATGACAGAATGCCCAGGACATTTTGGCCACATAGATTTAGCGAAACCAGTTTTTCATATAGGTTTCATAACTAAAACAATAAAAGTTTTAAGATGTGTTTGCTTTTATTGTTCTAAACTGCTTGTTAGTCCGGTAAATATCAAATGATTTGGTGACAGTTAAATTGATGTTAATATTAAAATGATCCACTAATTTATAAGATAATTATTACAGACAAACCCAAAGATAAAGGAAGTGGTTATGAAATCAAAAGGACAACCTAGAAAAAGATTGACTTATGTATATGACTTATGTAAAGGTAAAAATATTTGTGAAGGGGGTGAAGATATGGATATTGGTAAAGAAGGGGAAGAAGGTAAAAGGGGTTCAGGTCACGGTGGTTGTGGACATTACCAACCATCTATTAGACGACAAGGGCTGGATTTGACTGCAGAATGGAAACATGCAAATGAAGATACCCAAGATAAGAAGATCATTATAACAGCTGAGAGAGTATATGAAATTCTTAAACACATTACAGGTATGTGATTTTTTTATTATGTTTTTGCAGATTAACTGGAGCATATATTATGGTCCACTCATATTTGTCTTTAAGTAAAACTATAGTAAAAGTATAATTGGGATCCCTTCAGTAAGCCCCTCCATGTTATGTAGCAAACCATACAACCTGTGGAATGTTTTTTGTATTTTATTACACCATAAAATTATTTTGTCTTTATCTTTGGGCCATAGCAAAGAAGATTAAAATTTAATTTCAAATCATTGAGCTTCTTTGTTTTGTATCAATTGAAGTATACTATAACCTAAAGAAACTTAGCATTACATGGATACTCCATGCAGGTGCAAGTCATACTGAAGGGTTGAGAGAACAGAGCTCAAGGCTTATAACCTGAATAGGTTTAAGAGCCTCCAAATAAAATTGAATATAATCTCTCTCAAGTTGGAATGAAAGCCAAAATTTAAATCTCATTTAAAAATAGATTATTGCATAACAGCCTCTTAATTTTTTTGTGAAAATATGAAATCAAGTGAGTATTATATATTTGTGTCTTTTGTAGATGAGGAATCATTTATATTGGGTATGGACCCTAAATTTGCAAGACCAGATTGGATGATAGTTACAGTTTTACCTGTTCCACCATTGGCTGTAAGACCAGCAGTAGTTATGTTTGGTTCGGCTAAGAACCAGGATGATTTAACGCATAAACTTGCTGATATAATAAAAGCTAACAATGAATTAATGAGAAATGAACAGTCAGGTGCAGCTGCTCATGTTCTCACAGATAACATAAGGATGTTACAGTTTCATGTGGCTACATTTGTAGACAATGATATGCCTGGAATGCCAAAGTAAGTATAATTTCTTCGAGGATTAAACCCACAACCATTTGTGTACAGTTTCACTTTGCACCACAACGGGCTGGATAAATATTACCACTTGAAATAATTCTTGAAATGATTTCACTATTTAATTTTGTTGAAGAATTTTCTTCAATAATGCTTTATTGGATATTTTATATTTATTTCCTCATTTGTCATCTTTGGTGAAGTTGGTATGTAATATTTAAAAATGTGTATAGAAAAGATGAGGGTGCTATTTTACAGTTTTACAGAGATATTCCTTTATTACCTAAGTTCTTTTGCTACTTTGTTCATAAAAATGGATTCAATGAGGAAAAGGTAGTCAGATATGAGAAATTTCCAAAAAAAACTTTCACACTTATTTCTTGCAATAGTAATATTTTTGCAAATTGAAATAAATTTTATTAATTGTTTCTGTACAATTTTCCAGAGCCATGCAAAAATCAGGAAAACCACTCAAAGCCATAAAGGCCCGCTTAAAAGGTAAAGAAGGGAGAATCAGAGGAAATCTTATGGGAAAGCGAGTTGACTTTTCTGCCAGAACCGTAATCACTCCTGATCCTAATTTACGTATTGATCAAGTAGGAGTGCCTCGCTCTATTGCTCAAAATTTAACATTCCCAGAACTAGTAACACCATTTAATATAGACCGAATGCAGGAATTGGTTCGCAGGGGAAATGCACAGTATCCAGGTGCTAAGTATATAGTCCGAGATAATGGAGAAAGAATAGATCTGAGGTTTCATCCAAAGCCATCAGATTTGCATTTACAATATGGTTACAAAGTGGAGCGTCACTTGAGAGATGATGATTTGGTTATTTTCAATCGACAGCCAACTTTGCACAAAATGAGTATGATGGGTCACAGGGTGAAAGTATTGCCGTGGTCCACATTTCGTATGAATTTAAGTTGCACTTCGCCATACAATGCTGATTTTGACGGCGACGAAATGAATTTACATGTACCTCAATCTATGGAAACTCGTGCTGAAGTAGAAAACATACACATAACACCCAGACAAATTATAACTCCACAAGCAAATAAACCTGTCATGGGTATTGTGCAGGACACTTTGACTGCTGTAAGAAAAATGACAAAACGAGATGTCTTTTTAACCAAAGAACAAGTCATGAATTTACTTATGTTTTTGCCAACATGGGATGGCAAAATTCCGCAGCCCTGTATTTTAAAACCACAACCTCTTTGGACTGGAAAACAAATATTTACTCTAATCATTCCTGGAAATGTAAATATGGTTCGGACACATTCCACTCATCCTGATGAAGAAGATGATGGACCATATAATTGGATATCTCCTGGAGACACTAAAGTCATAGTAGAACATGGAGAGCTACTCATGGGTATTCTGTGTAAAAAATCTTTGGGTGCCTCTGCAGGTTCCTTACTTCATATTTGTATGTTAGAGTTAGGTCATGAGACTGCTGGACGATTCTATGGTAATATTCAAACAGTAATCAATAATTGGCTCCTGCTGGAAGGTCACTCGATTGGTATTGGCGATACTATTGCCGATCCTCAAACATATCAAGAGATTCAGAAAGCTATAGTTAAAGCTAAAGATGATGTAATAGAAGTAATTCAAAAGGCGCACAACATGGAACTTGAACCAACTCCAGGTAACACTCTAAGGCAGACATTCGAAAATCAAGTAAATCGCATTCTGAACGACGCTCGTGACAAGACTGGAGGCTCAGCTAAGAAGTCTTTAACTGAATACAATAACTTAAAGGCTATGGTGGTGGCTGGTTCTAAAGGTTCCAACATTAACATCTCACAGGTTATTGCTTGTGTAGGGCAACAGAACGTTGAAGGAAAGCGTATTCCATTCGGTTTTCGTAAAAGAACATTGCCACATTTCATCAAAGACGATTACGGTCCAGAATCTAGAGGTTTCGTCGAAAATTCATACCTTGCCGGCTTGACACCCTCTGAATTTTATTTCCACGCCATGGGAGGTCGTGAAGGTCTCATTGATACCGCTGTAAAAACTGCTGAAACTGGTTACATTCAGCGTCGATTAATAAAGGCTATGGAGTCAGTTATGGTACATTATGATGGAACTGTCCGTAATTCTGTCGGGCAGTTGATTCAATTGCGGTACGGGGAGGATGGTCTCGCGGGTGAGACTGTAGAATTCCAGAATATGCCAACAGTCAAACTATCTAACAAAGCATTTGAGAAGAAGTTTAAATTTGATCCAACCAATGAAAGGTATTTGAAAAGAATATTCAATGAGGAAATTATCAAAGAGCTTACAGAGTCTGGTTATGTTATTGGCGACCTAGAAAGCGAATGGGAACAATTATGTAAAGACAGAGAAATATTGCGGCAAATTTTCCCCAGTGGTGAGTCTAAAGTTGTACTGCCTTGCAACTTTAGAAGAATGATTTGGAATGTACAAAAGATTTTCCACATTAACAAGAGATTACCTACTGACTTGAGTCCAATTAAGGTTATACAGGGGGTTAAGGATCTTTTGAAAAAATGTGTGATAGTAGCTGGTGATGATCGATTATCAAAACAAGCTAATGAGAATGCGACATTACTGTTCCAATGTCTAGTAAGGTCTACATTATGCACAAAATTTGTTTCTGAAGAATACAGGCTTTCAAGTGAAGCTTTTGAATGGTTGATTGGAGAAATAGAGACAAGGTTCCAACAAGCACAAGTGAATCCTGGAGAAATGGTCGGAGCCCTGGCCGCCCAGTCACTTGGAGAACCCGCCACTCAGATGACACTGAACACTTTCCACTTTGCTGGTGTGTCATCCAAAAACGTAACTCTCGGTGTGCCGCGTCTTAAGGAAATTATTAACATTTCTAAAAAACCGAAAGCGCCTTCACTCACAGTCTTTCTTACTGGCGGAGCAGCTAGAGACGCAGAAAAGGCCAAAAATGTACTATGTAGATTGGAACACACTACATTACGTAAAGTCACTGCCAATACTGCTATTTATTACGACCCTGATCCACAAAATACTGTTATTAGCGAAGATCAAGAGTTCGTTAATGTTTATTATGAAATGCCTGACTTCGACCCAACAAAAATTTCGCCATGGTTGCTTCGTATCGAATTGGACCGTAAAAGGATGACTGATAAAAAACTAACTATGGAGCAAATTGCAGAGAAAATTAATGCTGGGTTCGGTGACGACCTTAACTGTATCTTTAACGATGACAACGCAGAAAAACTTGTGTTACGTATTAGAATTATGAATAATGAAGAGAGTAAATTCCAAGATAATGATGAAGAAACTGTTGATAAGATGGAAGATGACATGTTCTTGAGATGTATCGAAGCTAATATGTTGTCTGATATGACATTGCAAGGTATAGAAGCAATCGCCAAAGTGTACATGCACTTGCCTCAGACTGAAGCTAAGAAGCGTATTATAATAACTGACCAGGGTGAATTTAAAGCAATAGCGGAATGGTTATTGGAAACTGACGGTACTTCCTTAATGAAAGTATTATCAGAACGAGATGTAGACCCGATAAGAACCTTCAGTAACGACATTTGCGAAATCTTCCAAGTGCTCGGCATAGAAGCTGTACGTAAATCAGTTGAAAAGGAAATGAACGCTGTGTTGCAATTCTATGGCTTATACGTAAACTACCGTCATCTTGCCTTACTTTGTGACGTCATGACGGCTAAAGGTCATCTTATGGCCATCACTCGTCACGGTATCAACAGACAAGACACCGGAGCTCTCATGAGGTGCTCTTTCGAAGAAACTGTCGACGTCCTGTTGGATGCTGCAAGTCACGCTGAAGTAGATCCTATGAGAGGTGTATCAGAAAATATTATTATGGGACAGTTACCTAGAATGGGAACTGGTAAATATATTTTTTTATTTACATGTTTTACATAATACGTTAATTACATTTTTAATTTATTTAATAATTTAGTTATTTTATATTGTGATTAATAAAATGAGTTTAATATTTTTGAAATTTGTGTAATTTTTTATTTAAAATTATAGCTATATGATAAATTGCTACTTGTTACAGGTTGTTTCGATCTGTTATTGGATGCGGAGAAGTGTAAACATGGTATGGAAATGGGTGGCCTGGGTGTTGGCATGGGAGTTGGTGGTGGCATGTACTTTGGTGTAGGCACACCATCAATGACTCCGCTCATGACACCTTGGTCCAATCAAAACACACCTGGATATGGAAGTAGCGTTTGGTCTCCTGGGCAAGGTAAATAAGATATATATATTTTATTAACTTCTTTCTCTTATGGGTGATCCATGATTTATATAATTTATTTATTTTCAGTTGGTAGCAGTATGACTCCAGGTGGTCCTTCATTTTCACCATCTGGTGCTTCGGATGCGTCAGGATTATCACCAGCTTACAGCAGTTCGTGGTCGCCTCAACCAGGATCTCCAGGGTCACCCGGAGCTCCTTTGTCTCCTTACGCTTCGCCGGCTGGAGCCTCTCCGTCATATTCACCAACAAGTCCGGTGTATGCCGCTCCATCGCCCAGCCTTACCCCCACGTCTCCGCACTATTCTCCTACAAGTCCTTCATATTCGCCGACGTCCCCTCACTATTCTCCAACATCACCAATATATTCTCCGACTTCGCCCAGCTACTCACCAACCTCGCCTGGTTACTCTCCCACATCGCCATCCTACTCGCCGACGTCCCCCAGCTATTCACCGACGTCGCCAAGTTATTCACCGACGAGCCCGGCATATTCGCCGACATCACCCAGCTACTCTGCTACTTCTCCGAGTTACTCGCCAACAAGTCCCTCGTATTCACCAACTAGTCCGTCCTATTCGCCAACCAGTGCCGCTTATTCTCCTACATCTCCTGGTTATTCACCGTCTTCACCGAGCTATTCACCAACGAGCCCGGCGTATAGTCCAGCATCTCTTAGCTATTCTCCATCTTCACCAAATTACACACCAACAGCTCCGGCATATTCACCAACCAGTCCTTCATATTCTCCAACATATTCTCCTACTTCACCCAGCTACTCGCCATCCTCGCCGAAGTATTCGCCGTCACCGAACTATTCGCCGACATCTCCGTCACTCGCCGGAGGAAGCCCCACGTATTCACCAACAAATCCTCAATACATGCCAAAAAGTCCTCAATACTCGCCGACGAGTACTGCATATTCACCTTCCTCCCCACAACATCCAGGAAGTACCCAGTATTCACCTTCTTCCCCAAATTATTCACCTTCACCAAATTACTCACCATCATCACCAGGGTATTCACCGTCATCAACGAAATATTCGCCAACCTCGCCGACGTTCACTCCTACGTCCTCAAATTATTCTCCGACATCACCAGCTTACTCACCTTCTTCGGCAGGTCCTTCTTCATATTCACCTACTTCTCCAAACTATTCACCGACGTCACCATCTCATGACGATATGGATGATTAAACATTAGTAGAAATGTGAGAAATGACACATTATTTTGTTTCAAGTCATCTCTGACAATTTAAGTGTTATAGATATTAAAACGTTTAAAGCGCAGGACTTATTACCTATGTGTAATGAAAATGTATTTTTTATTAATAATGATAATAATACAAGTCTTGTAGTAACCAATCCTTTAAGGACCAAAAAAAAACAAATAATAAAAAACATAAAAAACTGTACTGTACTACGTGTATAACATTTAATGTGGCACACACTTAGAATAAGATGTAATTTATGTTATAATGTTAATAAAAAGAAAATAAGTGTTTTTCTTATACCAAATTTGTTAAAAATAATGAGGTATCTTGATTCATCAAAATATTTATAACATTAAAATTATATAAATATATACAAACAATATTTTTTTAGAAAAAAAAAATGTTTTTCATAACTTTTCTTACTTACTTATTAGTTTGATTGTTACAAAATATTCAAATTTAATGGTTTTAAGTTGCTGTATTGTATTATCAATTCTTATTGTTTATTAAAACATACGTCAAGTACCTTTTTGCGCATTTCAAAAGAAGTTTTTAATTATTTTTTAAGTTTAATTTAGATATTAAGATTAAGAAATAGGCATAACTTTAACAGAAAACTTTGAAAACTTTACTATTTTTTTAATAAATGATTAAAAGTTAGATTCCGTGTATCATTTAATCTATTTTGTAGAATTGTAATTTTATTTAATAAAGTATACATAAATACACGAAAAGAAGTTTTATTAATTAGCAGATAGCAAGGTATGCAGAGGGAGCCTTAGACACTAGTGTTAAGACATTTCCGTTCTCACTTGTCAAATTCTAGAATCATTGTGTTTTAAGTGGCGGTACTCAACGCCGCGCTTGCGCTAATATATTAAATATACCACCCGAGTGGGAATTGAATTCACGTTTTTGAAATTTCTTTGAGTGGGAAATGAATCTATTTTATGTTTTTAAATTTCTATCTCGATTTAAAAAATGAGCGCCGGATGGATGTACCTAATGTCATATATTTAATAACTAGCGGACGCGCGCAGCTTCGCTTGCTTATTTAGGGGTGAATTCTAAACCATGAAACGGGTTCAATTAAATACTTTTAAGAGTCTGAATTTCAAATTTTATAAAAATTGGTGCCGATTTAAAAAAATATCTATACAAACTTTCAGCCCCTCATTTGCACCCTTAGGGGGAGAGTTCTAGAAAACGATGAAACACGTGTTTAATTAAATACTTTTAACAATCTAAATTTCAAATTTTATAAAAATCGGTGCCGTATTAATTTTTTTTCCATACAAACTTTCAACCCTTATTTCACCCCTTTAGGGTTAAAATTTTTCAAAATCCCTTCTTAGTGGATGTCCAGATTACAAAAGTAAACATCTGTCTAAATTTTACATTTCTACGCACAGCGGTTACGGCTGTGCATGCGTCTTACCTCAGTCAGTGAGGACTCTCTCTCTACTCCATATTTTTAGATAAATAAATAGAAAAAATTACTTTAGTCATTGAGTAAAAATGGAAATAATACAAAACGAAGTGTTCAATTACCGTATTTAATCGTAATCTAAAAACCATAATACAAACAGTTGTATTACATATATTTCAACCAAATAATTATACTAATGCTTCTTATATTAACTACGTATAATACATAACAGATCTATTAATTTGGAAGATATTTGACGTGAAGGGTTACCTACGTAACCTTAACCTTTCCTGCTCCTACGTAATATAAAATTAAATTCCTATCTAAATAATTGAGCTGCAACATTCACAATATTGTCACATATACATATTTGTCGTCATCAATAATTATTATAGTATAATGCATGTAATAATAAATTAGCCGTTATAATTAATTATTACTGCATCGATTTCTTATCTATGAGACCAGGAAGAATACAGAAATACTTAGTCTGCGCTTTTGGCGCAATAAAAGTATGGAAAGAAACTAAAGAAATGCCTAATATCATACAAAAATTTCAATAAAGCTTCAAAAATTTCTACGCCACTTTTAAGTTTTTTAATTTTACGCTGCATCCGAAAATAGCCGGGTAGGCAGAGGGAACCTTGTGTTAATACATTCGATTTCCCATGCACAGTAAAATTTTCAAGTTAAAGGTATTTTTTATTATCCTAAAGTAATGTTTAATAGATGGATTGGCTTCATAAAATGGAACTTACACTCAATTAATGGTGCCATAGCAAAAAATAATTTCGTAATTTACAATATTTTCTATGGATATTATCTTTTTTTTTTAATTCTAGGACTTAGGGTAGGACTTACAATCAGTTTCATCGTTGACAATTTATAAAATTACGTAAAAATTTAGTTAATCCAATACTATTGTGCTTTCCATAAACATCGAACACAGCCATTTTATACTTCTATATAAGTACCCAAGTATTTTTCAATTATCTACGACACGATTAGGTACATACAATTTCTAATACAAGTTTTTATATAATATATTTATGTGAAGTGAAAGATATTACAGATAAATAGAATGAGCTCAATGAGTAAAATAGTAAGTAATCGTTTTTTAGTTTGTCCAACGTGTAAGCTTTTTATTTTAAGGATTAGGTACCTTAGTATTGCACAAATATGTTATTGGTGAGATCTATTCTTCTTCAGATTATTATCCTTTAATTATTTTAAGGAAGCATCTAAATGTGTTACGTAAACATTATCGTACTTGCTTACCTCTATTTTTACTATACGTACATTCGCGGTAATATTTCATTACAATATATTAATATAAATATTTAACGAAGATACAAATTTGTTATATTTATATAACTTCAATAAAAAGGAACTATGTGGATCGATTTCTTTTATAATAAAATTATATTATACAATTATATATTCCAAATAATATTAAATTCGATTAAGAATATTTAGATAGGTACTATCCATATGTTAGCTTATTTTCCTCTATAGATTTCAATGATGCGATCCTGATCGACGTACTCAAATATATGAGGAGCATCCATTAAGATACCTACAGTGCCGGCAGTGGTCACGAGAAAGAATATATATAATTGCAGTCTATCAATAACCATTGCTACATACTTCCAGTCCTCTCGAGTCTGAAAAAAGATGTCACATTGAAAAACAAAAACTTTATATGTAAATATTTCATAGCGACAATTTTTATAAACAGAATTTATAACCTGAATGTAAAGATCTTCATTGCGTAAATGTTCTGCTATAAATTCAACTGCTTCAGTGGCTTTGGCCGCTTCAGGAGATAGTAAAAGTGAATCTGAACTCTCAGACTCACGTCTTTCGCCGAGGCCGAGGCCCCCAAGAGCACCAAGTCCACCGAGTGCCCCTACTTCGCCTCCACCGGATGCACGATTTATTTTGCAATTGGGATGATGAAGATCTGATAGTTCCATTGCTTCCATTTTACTTTGTTTCGCTCCTATTGCGCTATGTAATTAAATTTAATTAAAATGTCAAATAAGCTATTAAGTATATCTTCTCATTACTAAGTAGTTTATAATTTTCTTCATTTATTCTAGTAAGAAATTTTATCAATTATATTTATACATACCTTATATGTTTAGGTAAGTCGTGGGGTGCCGCTGCGTGTGGTGGAGCTCCCATACCAGGCATCTCCATCATCCATCGCAAACGTGTCTTGCGAGGACGACGCATGAGAAGGGCTGCTGGTAAATAGTGCAAGAAAACACTTCGAATCCACAATGGCATTCTGCAAATATAAGAATATAATATATATTTTTATCTTTAAATTTTAATTGTTAAATAAATATTTTTAATCTGTTACCTATGTGTTCTCGGGCCTCTGAAATTCCAGTTAATGATAATTACCGTAACAAGAATACTGACTGTATTCATAATAAACGTAAAAAGGAGATATTTCGCGATAAGTGGAAGTACAAGTGATGTTGGAGGAAGAATTTTTGATACCAATAACAGAAACACGACCAGTGACAGCAAAATGCTTATACCCAGAGTCACCTGAAGAAAAAAAACAATATTATAATCCGTCGATTATTCGAAATATATCAAATAAGTTAATACCTAGATTAAAGTGCTTACTTTTTCTCCAGCTTCCGCAGGTAAATAAAATACAAGAACACATAGAAATGAAATCAAAACTGTTGGCAAAATTAAGTTAACTGTATAGAACAGAGTCTTCCTTCTGATAATAATATAAAATGTAATATCGGTTTCGGTTGGGTGGTTTCCTTCGTATATGTTCAAGTATGCAGGTACTTCGATTATATCCCATGTGCCAGACTTCCAATAGTCAGAAAGATCTACGAAATTTTTATTATTATACAAAGCAAGTGACACTTGATCACCGTTAAACGTCCACGATCCAAACTTCATGATACATGTTTGCTGGTCAAACGGAAAGTATGTCACGTCGATGGTGCAAGAACTCTGGATAAAAACATATTGATATTCAATAAATTTTATAAGGGCACCTTACAATAAAATTGCACGTATTACAAGCCACTCTGTTACCTGGTAAATAGCAGGAGGAACCCATAAGACTTCTCCATTTGGATAGATTAATACGTTAGATTTATATCGAACTTCATAGTTTCCGTCAGCGCTATAGTAAAAATAATGAAATTATAACATAGTTTATACATTCAGTAATAGCATATAAATATAAGTTTAAATTCCTTACTTATTAAAAAGCACAATGTCAGGCTTCCACACTTTGTCAGGGGGCAGTCTCAGCACACCTATACCACCGTAATCGGCTTCATCCCACATAAGCTGATAATCCATCCATACCAGTCGTAGCCAAACATTTGACTTCATAATTTGATTTTTTTCATTCTGTAAAAAGACGATAAGGATTACTTTTTATATTGCACGTTGCTATCTCCTATTATGCATTATTATTTTAATTAATTTTAAAAGTAAGATTTAAGTTCCTTAGGAAATAAAATTGTAAGAAAATCACTTACAACATTAATAAGTTGAACAAAGGCAAGGCCAAATCGGACATCCACTTTTTGTGTCATGTTTTGAACGGGCCGGATGAGCTTGTTGTACCCACGGAACAGATCTCGAACTAACCTCTCTTCGTCCTCTGAACACCATCCTGGATAAATAAAAAAATGGGTCATCCAAATATTTCTATCCAAAAAATATTCGTTAAATGTTTTTCAGTAAGAAATTAAGAATTAAGTAAAATAATAAACGCCAAAAACGTATAGAATGATTATTTTTAATTTATTTGTTGTCTATTAAATGAATGGAAACTAATTAACTTGTTCATCAATAAAAAATAAATTTCAAAGTTCAAAATGTGTAAGGAGTGTCCGCTGTATTACGCTGATGCTGCAACTACGATCAATAAGGACCACTTCGTGAGATGTGAAGGTAGGTATCAATGTCGGATCAAAGGTTTTATTTTTTTTCTTCTTTCACAAAATCTAATGCACTGTTAGAAAATAATACTTTGTAAATAATGAGATTGGTATTTTATATACTTATTAAAAATATTGATTATAAAATAGACGGACAAGTATTTAATAACTCTTTGGTATAATTTACATTTTAATTTAAAATATGTTTAATATAATTTTTATTTCATTTGTAGTTTTAAATTAAATATTGTTTTTGAACTTTGTTAATTACTTTGCACGGCTATAGAAATTTTAGGGCTGCATATCTAATCATAATGTTGAATTAAATCATTTGAATATATGCAGTAGCATCGCATACCTGAATAGAGAGCTGCAAGAAGAGCAATAACCAGGAATCGTACGCGCGACCCTGCCGTCATGGCGGCCGCCACTGCCGCACGCGGCACCGCGTCACGCCAGCGCCCTGCGACCGCCGCCCTCGTCCCGCCGCCCGCGCCCTCAGCCCGCCGCCCGCCCGCCAGTCCGCCCGCCTACACCGCGTGCTTGCAGATTACTTCGCTCTTTCAAACAGGCTCGTACCGAATGTAGAACATTTTCAGAACCCTACATAATTACTTGTAATCATGGACATAGTATTATTATGTATCGAAAATTAATTTATTTTCTTAATATGTTTTTTTATTATAGTTATTAAGTAACTCTGTTATCATATATATTTCTAATATTTCAAATTAATTATATATTGGTATGTAAAATTTATTTCAAATTTGCATAAAAGCTAATTAAGTTTTGATAAAAAAATGTGATATTTGTCTTATTATTTTAATCAAAGCCGCAGCCTTAATAATAAATAAAATGTTCATATTTTTATAATATGGTATGGTACAATATAACTGTAGAATATTATTTTCTATTTAGTTTATACTACTGAGGTATAAGTGTTGATCAAGCCTATAATTATCTTTCTGATTTTCATGTTTTGTATTCATAAATATTTATTATATTTCTTTATATTAACTTACATTAATTGTTTTCAGTAATTTATTAATACGAAACAGTTATTAAATTTAAAATAACAGCATTCTCATTTCCCAGCATCAAATAATCATTTAGTTACATCACAAGTAGAGCTAAAAGTCTTTATGTTTCTACAGCGTTCGATGGGTAGGTGGGTGCGCATGTGCAGTTATCCCTCGGGATATCATCGATTGTCTACAGTTACTCAGCCTGCTCCAAGCCCAAATCTAGTTAGGAATATATAGGTCACGGCTATTTAAGCGTCAATGCGGAGCATGATTTTAAATTTTTGTAAGTGCCGAAGCATTAAATAGTTTGGAATTAATTAAAAATGAATAAATTTAAAGCTTACAGGAATATAGGAATTAGAAATCAAAAGCTTATATTTTCATTCGTTTATATTTAATAAACAAAGTGCAATTCAGAGTATTAACCCTAACAATTGAACAAATTACGGGGACAAACATCGTCCCAACGCCGACGTGGACGCGGCGCATTACTGCGCTATCCAATACGAAGATAGTAATAACCAACAATGAGGTGTAATGCACCTCATCCGCCGCACGGCTCTCCACCGCCGTCGAGGCCGAGGAGATAAGGTTATATAACAATAAATAAATAAAGGGATGATAGAAAACACTGATATAAAATCACACGCGTTCCGCAACTTCCAAAGGAACGTATATGATTATTTCTAAACAAGGCCTCGGAAAAGGAAAACTGAATAGGAGGACTGCGAGGGTACAATCGATTCGATTTTTTATGTATCCGCGCAGCTCCAATAATTTTGTTTAGTTTTCCTCTTAAGAGACTTACAATGTTTTCGAAAAAATAACAATATACGATTTTAATGAATGATATAAAAGATCGATGGTGTGAAAAAATAACATTTTATGATTTAGACTGGTATATTCGTGGCAACACATTGTGGGCGGTGATCTAAACAACTCCTATAGGGATTTTATATATATAAACTTTTTGTGTCGGCAGTAAGTTTTCATACAATTCCATACAAAAACACGCTGTATTACCACTTTTGTAGTTTTAGATCGATGTATATATTTTTAAGGAAAACTAATTGGGTGTTATGAATTGATATTTTGTTAAAATTTATAGTATTTCTATACATTATTTGTTATATTTGTTGATTGAGAAATTTTAGTAAGCAATTTCAGTATTATAATTCCATTGAAATAAGTACGAAATATAAACGTGATATCACCGTGTAATGTAATGTAACGTAATTATTGATATATGTATGTAGTTTCGAAAGACCCAAGTATGATTAAAACAAAATAATATTTTACCTACAACTTTTAACGAACGTTTTATTAAGCTATAGCTTTGGATATTTTACCATTTATAACAATATCGACCCGTTCACAACGAGGCATATCACAACCTGTACCAATTGAATCAACATTGTTTGTAAAGTTCTACACTAGCTAATGACACAAATAAACTCAGGGATCATAACCACGATTCACGGAATCGAATAAGAAGTAAACAAAGGGCCATTGCTTCACTGCCCAATTCCTAAACTGTACATAAATTTTAAGATTTGAGAAAAATCTAACAAAGATTTAAACTTTATATGCGACAGGTTGTTCAACGGTAAGAAGGAAGACGTCTTTGTGCTATAATTTTCCATATCCACCACAGTCGTGAATTGTGGTCCAAGTTGGCGACTATTCTAGCGTGGATCACTATAAGCCAGCCCATCAAAACGTTGGCAGAGCCGTACTGCCGCATTGCTTACATTATTCTTATTGTTGCGATAGACCAACCCTTAAGAAGACTTATATTAACTGAAAAATATTGCTTGCTCATTACATGTCAGCTGTCTGAGACTAAACGATATATTGTCTCTGAATTAAATTACCAGTCGTTGATAATCAAGAGGGCATAGACTAACCGAAGACCGCTGAAGACAGGCCTCAGAGAGTAAAGGACAGTAGTGAGATACAGGGTAGGCAGTATTTGGTTCAATGCAAAGGGATGGCAGTCAGCGGTAACTTATCTCTACAGGGGGGCGCGGGCGGCGAGGCACACGGCGGCAACTCCGTCGTCGCAGCGTCGACGCCCGCGCCGCTTCACACATCACAACTTAATTTATATTCGCGGTATCACAGAACGTTACGCATGCGCACGCGCAGCCGCAGGCGGGCGGGTCGCTACGACACCATGATGTGCGGCGCGGACAGCAGCACGGCTAGCGTGGCAATGATTGTGAACAGGGTAAAGATAATAAGGCACAGTCTGTCCACGACCATGGCAGCGAATTTCCAGTCGCGCGAAATGTCCGCATCTTCGTCCGACTTGCGCATCTGTAACAATATAAAATATTACAATAGTCATTTCGGTGTATTGATATAATACTATATTATTTTTGCAGGCTACATTTATTTATCAGACCTGATCTGTGATGACTCGAATCTCTTTGAGTATGAGTGAGAGTTCGTAGTCCACACCGAAGCAGCTATGCGCCGCAAGACCCGCGCCATTTTCTTCGCCACTCCTACAAAAATATAATTCTGTAATTCTATATACACCGTTGTTATATAAACTACAGGTTCGGCATAGGAACGTGGGGCTCTACGGGAATTATGCTGATTCGCGTGACAGAATAGACCCAAGACCCAGAGTGGAAGTTTAAGACAGATGTGAAATTTATGTAAATTTATGATGAGCTTATTGATGTCAATGAAGCTATTCGGGTCGGATTTAACTGCGGAACGTTTGAGGCAGGGTGTAGTATTGTATCCGTGCTATTTACGGCGAGTAGTGTTCGTGTAGATCGTCGAGGGACCTGTAGTATCGGCAGCAAGGCGGCTGCTGCGCCTGGGTATGCCGGAAGTCATCGTCGATGTCGAGCACATTCGCTAAAAGCGACTTTGAGGATCGCTCGCGCAACTCCAGATCTGGTGGTGGAGGTGCACGAGCCGGTGGCGGTGTGGCCGCATCACCTGGCCGCGACATACGGAGTATCCAAGGAAGCCAGTAGAGAAATACACATCGGATCTATGTAAAACAAAATAAATTGATTGTAACGTATGTAACGTTAAATAAAATATGCCAAATATTTAAAATAATACGAACCCAGTCACTCATTACATGAGTGTCCGCATGTCGATGGTGGTAATTAAGAATTAGAATGGTAGATACCACCGAAGAGGCCACCATAAACATGATGCAATTAAAATATGTGCCCAATAACGGAACTGCATCTGAAGTCGCTGGCATAGTTTCTGCTACCATATTCAGAAACACAGTCAGTGACAACAAAATTGTAACGCCTGCCAACAAAATATAAAGAATAGAAAGAAGAAGAGTTATAATTTTATTTCAATTATGATGTCAAAAGAAGAATGTCTTAACGTAATGGCTCCTACCTAAAGAAAGCTTTTCTCCAGAATCAGGCGGTAAGGTGAAACCGAGTAATGCCATTGAGGCAATAAGCACGCATGGTACAATCAGATTGAAAAAGTAGTATAAAGTCTTTCGCCGAATAACTACCGCGAAAGTAATATCAATATACGGCTCGGGACAACAGTTGTAGTAGATTTCATTTCGCTTGCCTGGTACCCCTGGTAAAGAAAATATTTTTTTATAAAAAAATGTTTGATTTTTTTTATTTAATATTTTTCATTCATTTCATTTCATTTCAATACATTTCTATACTAGGAAATACCTATAAGTTCCCATTCTCCATTCGTCACAAAACTACTTATGTCTCCACCACCTTCGTCTTGTAATTGTAGATCCAGCTAAAAACAAGGAAAATAGAATAACGTTCACTTGTTTGCTAAAATATTCATCTAAAGATGAAAGAACTCGAATGCAACAAGCATACTGAAATCTTACTTGATAACCATCATAAGTCCAGCTGCCAAATTTCATTTCACATCTTTGATCATCGAAAGGAAACCAGGTGATATCTATTTTGCATGTGCTCTTAAAGATTCCAGGTGGCACATATAGACAGGAGCCGTTGTTTCGAACTACCACGTTGGTTGGGTAAGTACTGTCGAAGCCTTCATCTGCACTGTATTTGAGATTGAAATAAAAAAGAGATCAGTATTGTTTTTAATATAACTTTATTACTTATTAAATATTATTCCTTTGTTTATCTAACATTATAAAATATCATAACACAAAACATTAATTAAGTACCTGTTGTACATAAGAACGTCTGGTTTCCATAATCTGTGTGGTGGAACTCGTAAATCCTTGACGCCGCCGAAGTCTGAAGTATTCCACCTTAAGTTCATGTCGTTCCACTCCTAAGCAAAGTAAATGGTTTTCTTGTATATATATTCTGTTTTTTTTTTATCGTTATGAATTACAAATATTAAGCCAGATGTATTATAAAATGTAAATCTTTAATATATATTTTATATTGTAATTATAATTAGGTTATTTCGCTTTATGTTCTATATACTTACTAGTTTAAGCCAGATGTTAGTTATAAGTAGCTGGTTCTTTTCATCCTGAGAAAAATATTTCATTTAATTAAAGTACCGTATGTATTGTTATAAGTTTAAAGTTAAGATGTATTTTAATTATTTTAATCATTGTTTGTATATTCGAAGAAAATATTTTATTAAATTATCTTTTTAATAATAAACAACACACGGATCCTTATACTACAGATAATGTTTAAATGTCTATGAAACAATTGATATAGTACCACGTCTATAATCTGCATTAGCGTCAGGCCGAAGGAGAGCTGGAGCGGATCACTCTCGTTAACCACGGGCCGCTCCAGTACGTTGTAGTGGTCCAACAGATGGTGCAGCAGCCGTTTCTCGTGATAGCCACAATGAGCCTCTGTTAAAATTAGGACAAATTTAAATTTGACACTCGCTACTTTGCACTGATGTGCAAAATATTGGTCGCGGTACAAGTGTTATAGTATCTAACATTACATAAATAATTACCATAATATGCCCTCACAGACCGACCGTTGTAATAGTTAGATTATATTATTTTTCATCGAATAGTATTAAAAAGGTTCAATTGCATAAATGGTATTAAACAATTCCATTCTCCACTCACTCAACCTAAATCAGAGAAAAATCTATCTGGCGATTTCTAAATGTGATGTCTAAATGTCATGTCACAATGTCATTGTCACAATAAAAAAAAAAACTTTTTAGTACATTTTAAAATTAGGATAAGTATTCTATATAAATTCATAAATATAGTAATTCACAGATAATGTTTCTATAAGCAATGGTGGAGTGTGTGAAGTAAATAGTTCAGCCAAGTACCTACGTACTTCGGCATTTGTAACAGTATAATATAAAAAAATCTGTTGTGAGAACAGAATTTTTATTACATACATTTTATTTCCAATATTTCACTCGTCCTCACTTCCATTCTTATTTTCGTTCTAACTTCGATTCCCACTTTAATTATCTCTCACTTCTTATTGTCGGTCTACTGATGTAACGCAAAGTCAATGTATGTATATACAGAGAATTTAACAGTCCAGTATTTCATTTTACACAACTTAGGAGAGGCAGTTTTCCGTTCCTGAATAGACACAGGGCACCGTGCCCAATATATGGTCCATTCGAATTGGATTCATCTTTCAAGAAGTCCGGAAAGAGGATGGTCTTAGCGGGATTATATGGTTGTTCGTGCCGTCAACGCATTGCCGGGAGCATATGGTCTGTTCTAATCGCCGAGAAAAAAGAAGGTTGAGCAAGGTCGAACTGAAGTCATCGTCAAGCGTAAGGTTTCTGTATATTGCACATCCTGCATCAAGGTAGAACGTTCCATATCCTACTTACATCCTTCTTCTTTTAATATTTCATTTCGTACTTTATGATTTTTTATTTTTATCTCTTAAACTCTCTCTTCGTCCTCTGCTCGTTTGCTTTGACAACGGTTGCCGCAATCTTTTTTTTTGTCACGCAATTTTTAAGAATTTGCACGGGAAAGAAACATATATTAGAATTGTAATAAACATTCGAAGACCGAGTCGAGTAATGCCGACTAATAAACGCTATTTAGACAACATCAACACCTTTCCAGTGGTTCACAGTCTTGCTGTATTACATTAGAGTCTTATGTTAGTGATTATAGGTGGGTTCCTGATTCCTTCTAACTTCAACTCCGCAGGCATCGTTTCTTTGTCGTGGAAAGGACTTTCTTTTCCTCAAATTGATTAAGAAACACTCAAATATTTACACGCTTCTCAAGAGAGCAGTGTATTTACTGCTTTAATTTCAAAATACGCAATGTTTTCAAAATATGTTAATTTATATTTATATAATAAAAAAATCTTTCATTGACACTCATGTAGCTTATTCTGAGCCAATTGAAAAATATTTTAGCCAATAAAAACATATAAAATCTTATATCTCTGTATTTATTTATCATCAAGTGCTTTTCATTTGGAGATTAACTTTAACTTTAATTTAAATTTTCTTTAAATTTACTATTTATAATTATTATTATTTATTCGTACGAAAAAATTAAAAATATCAGGTAGACCTTAATTGTTAACAGAAAAATCTTTTGTACTTGTTACTTTATCTTGTGATAAAGGCTCTTGAGATTGCCTCCAATAAAATGCCAGCGTTTAAAAGTACATTCTTTGTGTGGAATTTTTACCACTTACGTTTCAGTGAGGTAGAATCTTACACAGTATTTCGTAGGCGGCGTGATATGTACGAGACCTAGACGTGGGTGTTGGTAGAGTTATATGTGAAACACGTTAAGTGATAATGATTATTGTTTATTAAAATTAGAATAATAGTTTATATATTGATTGTAAATAACGGGAAAATAATTAATAAATTTGATTGGATAATAACTGATCATGATAAAGATCACTTTTAATAAGGATAAATAATATTTTGACATTTCTTTTATTGTCTAATGTAAACGCACGATTGAAAACGGATAAATCTGCAAATGGTGTCAAAATGTTGGTCATAATATATGTTATCAAGAAATAAATGAAAATTTCAAAATTTACAGTTTCTAACTAATTTATGTTAGACGGTGAGGTAAATATATAAAATATATCTATTTAAAAAAAAATGCAAATAATTAATGAAAAAATACTTTTTTGTGAAATTACACAATACACATGCCTTGATGTCAATGACAAGGGTATGTAGAAATAGGAGGTTGGTGGTTCGGCGCAGAGCTTACCCCTCGGCCAGAACAGGCCTAGCAGCAGCAGCAGGCCCGCGGGCGCCGCCAGCAGCGAGCGGCGCGCCCGGCCGGCCATGTCAGCGCCGCGAGCCCGCGCCGCGCGCCGCCGCGCCGCCGCGCCGCGCCATCATCCGCCCCGACACCGGCTCCCGCCTCCCTTCGCCGCACTCCCGCCCCTCTATTCCGATCCGTCGAAAACGATCAGCTTAAAAAATAATTCTTTGACGGTTTTCATAAATTAAATGTTGTTCAGGACCGCTCGCCGACGGCCACGCGTGCCGCCCGATCCTCGAGCATCGCCGACCGTGTCGCCGCTTGGTCTGTCAGGTTACGTCGTGTCTTTGAGCATTGTTGTTCAGCGGAGTGCGGCCGACCGTGGGGCAGCGGAGCCGCCGGTGTGCGGACTGGCGGAGGTGCCGCGGGCGCGCAGCCGCAGCGCCGCCGCCCGCCGCCCGCCGCCAGCCGCCCGCCGCCGCCCATTCACGCGCCGCGCCCTCCACCGCCCGCCCTCGGCAGCCGAAACCCACACGCTTTCCACACCAGCACTCCTTTCACCCTTCGTCTAATTATGTAAATTTTGTCCCTTTTCGAAATCTGTCTGTTTGTGTTGCGGGCTCAGCATCCCAGTTCTATATTATAAATTTCTAGCATATTGAAGATTTATATAAAACATGCACAAAAGTAATTAAAACTTATAAATAATTCTCATTTGCACAATGTTTTACTAATGCCAATGTTTTATAAAGAACATATATTTTATCTCCGAATTTAAAAATTCAGTTAAAGAATTGTGAATTATTGAGATATGTAGAGATTTATGTGAAATTAGTCTTAGACCATCACATTAACTGAAGAATATGTCGAATAATTAATTAAACGCAACAAAAAATAAAAAACAAATGAATAAGATAATTTTTAAGTAGGTGATACAAAGTAATTCAAACGTATGAATATAAGTAAATTAAATATCTAATGATTACTATAGAGTTATTATTCCAAAATAGTAAAATTTTAATAAATAAACAAATATATCTACACAAAACATATGTTAAAGTTAATTATAATTATCATATTTATGTAATAACTTATATTTAGATTGTTTGATTATAATCCAAACAAGCTTATCTATTTCATGAGAAAGTTTTGCGTTACTTGACGAGGGCGTTGCAAAAACAAAAATACTAACCACATTCATTTCAATCAGTTACGATTTTAATGGGGTTAAGAATGAGATGAGCTTTCGAATACCGACGATTGCAATTTTGAGTGTTGAATTTTGTGGTTGTGTCGAGCAGGGCGTGCGGGGAGTGCGGGGAGTGCGGGGGGTGCGGGGGAGGTGCGAGGGGGTGCTGCGCGGCCTGCGATCAATGAGGGACACTGCCCTCGCGCCCTCCGCCGCACCCCCTTACTGCAACCTAGCATCACGAACCGCCTTTACTAATTCGCACATTGACTCTAAGGACGTCATATCACGTCGATTTGATATTCATTCAACGTTTCATGACCTATTACAATTTTATTATAAGCCGCTGAATACATAGCAGCTAAATTTCTTTCGAGGGTCGTTTTCCTTTTCAACACTCGGTACAGGTTAGACAGATTATTATTAATTTATATTATACTAAGAAAGCAAGTGAATTAGGAGATTTCGCTTTTTACACGAATATAATAATTATAATAATTATATATTTTTTGAAATTTCAAAATTTAACGTAAACAATGAAAGTGTTTCCGTTATATTTTTTTGTAATTTAAAGATAAGTGTTACTTATAATAATTACACAATAAAGAAATATTTATCATAGATATAATATGTAAAATATTTTAATGTCATATGTAATAAATTAAATTTTCTTTTTAATAGATATATAAATCAGCTTCACGCTGTATCCTGCACACAGCAGGGTAGGCAGGGGGAACCCCCTGTGTTGTGTTGACACTCCGTTCCCCACGTGAAGAAATGGAAATATTAACGTAAATAAATATTTCACTTCCTCGAGTGGGGATGGAACCCCCAACCGTCGCGTTACACCCTTGTGCCGCTGTGCCACGACGGCCTCAATATTATTTTCCATCGGAAAAGTGCACCGAGCTAGAGCTCAGTGTGCCATTTGATAGAAAATATCACCAGTAACGCTACCGGTGACCAATAACGCACTAGGTACTATGACTGTATCAATTATCAGAATCATATCATACTTTAATAAAAGTACCTATTACTTATTAGTAACGGAAGCGGAAATACTTTACTAATATCGCAAATTATATCGAATTATAAGGTTCCACGTGTTATACGTATCAATATTTAATCATATAAAATGAATAGCTTATTTATTTCTCATGTATAATAATAGCCTATGAGTACATAGAGTACAATAGTAAATTGTTCATTCTCTATTAATACTATACATATATTTATTAATTTACTTATCAATAAATAATAATAGTATTTCATTATGTTTCTATGCATCGGCTATAATCGGCATGCTATCTAAAATTCGGCGGAAAATAGGGAACGCATCAGATGGAACCTATTCTTAACACTAGATTCTGAAAAAATCTGAAAAAAAAAATAAGTCAAGTACCAACATTAGGTATCACTGAAATGTATTCGAGGCTTAGAGTTAAAATTTGGCACCGATTCTGCAGTGGTGTAGTTCTCATTCTAAACTAGTGGTATTATTCCATTATCACTCTCCTGTTAACCTAAATAAGTTGAATTGGTTTATTTTGTGAAGTGAACTTAAAAGTTTATTGTTAATTATATTATATTGTTATAATTGTATAAAATTATTTGTATATGAATCGTAGGTAATCACAATTTAAAACATTTTAAGGTAGGTAAGCAAAATAAGTTTAATAGAAATTATAGTGCCTCAAGTATTCGGTGGAAAGTGGAGAACGGAAGTGTCTTATTAGGGAACGTAGTATGAGAACACTAAGTTCCCAGGTTCCCTCTGGCCACCTTGCCATGTACAGGATACAGCGTGAAGCTAAAAAAATGTACCTATACATTATAAATACATATGTACCACGTTGGAAAGGTTAAAAATGCCTGTGCTGACTGCTAAGAGATGCGTGTTATTAACGCCTTGCTGCACATAACAGCACAAAGTCACACCGATGACTGAAGCGTACTTGTGACACGAAAAGCGAGTGTTTTGGGTGCTCCTACTAACAACACTATACTAACCCGTCACCGAATACAGCCTCGAGAGATCGCAGCTATAGTCTTTGTGAATCGTAATCTGATCGCTCCAAATAACGTCGACCTAAAGCTAAAGAGATATATATATATATATATGTATTTATGTATATATATCTTGGTCGAAGTCACCTCCAGAAATCTTGCAAAACTCATAAGGTTATCAACATAATAAAGTGAATACAGTAGTAATATTTTTAACATACATTCCATTTCCCTGTAATAAATAAAAGTTATAAAAAGTTTACAAGTGCTTTGTATGGTTAAGAGTTTATTTTATTTTTTTGTAGTTGACTGACCACGGTAAGTTGCACACAAACGTGGTTTATTGTCACGCAGATATTTTGTTTTAAATCGCAATTAAGCCTTTAGAAACTTCGAGTTTTTAGTTGTGCATATCCTACATGTTTCAGACATATTTTCTTTAAAATCATAATCAGCTTCACGCTGTATCACGCACAAAGCAGAGCGAACCTAGTGTTAAGACACTCCGTTCCCCAATTTCCTTCGAATTCTGGAGGCATTGCGTGTTGAGTGGGGCAACTCAACCCTGCGCATTACATCGACACCAGAGCGAAGAAATGAAAATATAATTTTAAAGAAATATTTAATTTCCTGTGGGGATCGTTTCCACAACCCGTCGATTTTACACTGTGTACAGACTTTGGGCCCCTGCGGAAAAACTGGCCTGGCCTGTCTCTTTATTAGATAAAAGAAAATATTTACTTGAAAACTCAATATATCTATTATTTTCGATGGTCCCAACGTGGGTGTTATTGCGGGCGTCGCGTGACCACTTTTATCAATGCCCGCTCGCAAATTGCACATTATACGCTGTTCAACTGCAACCAATCATTAGTACATTCCCACCGATTACCTCACTAATAAATCAACCATGAAAACTATAACGCCAATTCTTGATTTCGTTGAAAATAAAATATAAAAAGTATGAATCTGGTTAAATTAAAATTAAATTAATCAGCTTCACGCTGTATTCCGGACATAGCAGGATTCCTGCTCATCAGCAGAGGGAACTTAATGTTAAGATACTCTGTTTCTCACTTTTCGTCGAATTCTGAAGGCAATGTGTGTTGAGTACAGTAACTCATTTCCTCGAGTGGGAATCGAACCCATTACTAGTCACGTTTACAGTTACACTCTGTGCCACTGCGCCGTAGTTAATGTAATGTAATGTAATTAATAGTAATAGGAATTAAATTCAAGGAGTATTGTGTGAACTTTAAAACGTTATTACTTTTTTATATCCGAACTCTTGTCTAAAATAACGGATACCACAGCTGCATTTTTACTTTAAAATTGTAATGGGCACATATCGTAGCGTTCCACGCTCCGTTCTCCCTGGCTAACCTGCTAGGGGTATAGCGTGAACCTAAAAAAATCTTTTATTTTTCAGCTTCACGCTTTAACCCGCGTTTAACAGGGTAGTCAGAGGAAGCCAAGTGTTGAGATACTCCGCTCCCCATTTCAAATGTTAAATTCGGGCGGCATCGCGTGTTAAGTTGCGGAACGTAACGCCGAGCTTTGCCTCGATGACAGAGCCAAGAATTGAAAATTTTAAATATTTCATTTGGCCCCTGGGCCAGGATTGGCTTTGTCAAAAAATATACTTACCTGCTTGGTAACAACTGACTACCAATACACTAACGTTTCTTAGCAAAGCATTGATATTTCTATAACGACAACGCATTTTAGGCGTTGAAAAAAAAATTGTAGCCTTTACATTACCTTTTACTCGCCAACTTAAATTCTTAATATAAGTATACTGGTATAGGTAATCATTTATGGTTTACAAAAGCCAATAAAAAGTAGATATAAAATATAAAAAAAGAAACTGGCTTCAAAATTATACTTTGTATTTTACAAACTAAAACTAAATCTAATTTGTAGAAAATATAATTTTCATTATTCTCTAAAATAGAAATTATACTTATTATTTGAAATTGACTGTTGACTTACAATCCTGAAAATAGTACGAAACTGACTTCCACTTGATCAGTTTTTTTAAGATTTGCTATGCTTATGGACTTCGTCAGGTCTTGGGATTTTTTTTTCACGCGTTTCTAATAGAAGTGATCGTAAGTAGTGCAACACAAGTATGTGTGACGGGAGTCTGAGATGTACTTACTTATTCGCCATAGAATTAAAATCATTGACATTGCACGAAGAATCGGGACGCTGAAGTGAAAGTGGGCCGGTCATCTCTTAGTACGTACCGACGATGTCGATGAAGCCGAAGCGTGCTAGAAAGGACGCGTTTAGCAAGCAAAAGTGCGCAGTGTCGAGTGTATGCTTTGCAACTTTAGGTTGATGACTTTATAAGGTGCTTCGTATTATACTTAAATTTTATTTGTATTTAATTTACTTACTTTTTTAAATTTAGGAACAGCGTTAAGTATCTCAGAGGCCAGTAGTGGCGTAGGGGCACAAGTGTGTCTTAGTAGTGTTAACCCCACTGTTTGTAGGTTCGATCCCCACTCGAGGAAATTATTATTTTCGTTTTCATCAAGTATTTATTATTTTCATTTACAGATTTGGCGGTTGTTTAGTGCAACTTAGTTTATAGGATAGGTTAAAATTTTTTTAGTTGACAAAACACGATGGCCGTAGTGGAGCAACTGGTCTCCTATGGTTTCTTACTCCGCATCACTTGTGCTGCGTGATCACGGATCACGCGGATCGCGCACTCCACCGACGTCGGACAGGGAGTAGGAGAAGGTAGCAAGTCTCGTTGTCGTGGAGGTTTCCGCTGGTTGTCGGTGGGTAGTACCAGGATGTCTTTTGATGAGTCCCACAGTAGGTACCATCCGTCCGTATCGCACATTTGTCTTGCGCACGGATGGCCTGCCTAAAAGCATTTCGTTGAATTTTTTGGTAGCAAATATTGTAGTATTTAATAGAAAAATGTTTATTTCACATCTGTCGAGGTGAACCGCAACTGCGCGCGCACTGCAAACGCAACGTTTTCCCCGCATAAATTCCGATTGTGCAAAAAATTCGGGTTAAAAATAGATAATATATTGCTCTACACCTCCTCTGTCTTTCATGGAGAAATTGCAGGTACTTCGTGGTTGTTTGAGAGGGTGTCAAGTTACATTGGAGAGTATTCTCCAATGTAACTTGACACCAAATTTTGTTTCTATAATTATAAAAATAAAAATTTTACAAACAATATCAACATCGACAGACACCAGATCGCTTTTATTTTTAAAATAACAGAATATAAATATTATTAGGTGTCTGTCATTTCTCGAAGGCTGACCAAATATTTTTTTTACCACATTGGGCGAAGACTGAGCTTCTACTTGAGTGCCACATTACGAGTTTAGTACTTGTTCAAACCTTACATGGCAGTTAGGTGAACTTCTTGCTCTCCACATATGGATGAAGGCAGTGATTTTCATTAACCTAAAATGAGAAAAATGTTGCTTTAAAGAATTTGTTAATTTGTAATTAGTAATCGAAATAGGAGATCACAAAAACTTACGCCCCCATATGAATACCTATTTATATATCATTCACATTTGGTTAGTTCGTTACAGTTGTATACAATTTTTTTCAAAAACAAAAAGCACAAACTTAAATAAACATTTAAATATAGAAAATAATATACAAAGTAAAGCAAATTGTAGAATAAATGAAATTATTGACTGTAGAATGCCTGGCACAATAGCTGATGGAACCCAACGCCGCCTCATGTCGCCTTTGCTTACCGAAACCGGGAAGACGAATAAAAGCAAATATATTTTTTTAAATGACATATTTGAGAATGAGAGATTTTTTTATAGTTATTTTTTTTATTCTGCAAATTATATTAAATGTAGCTGACACTATGTGTGATAAAACTTGCAATTGGAATTCGTTCACAAATTGATTTTAAGCTTTTTCATGTTATAAACTACACGGGTACATTCTAGTTAAGAATTATGATCTTATTCGATTTCAAAAAGTATATATATTTTGTTTATTATAGAACTGTAGGACTGTAACTTTGCTAATAAGAAATAATTTTCAAAACGTTAAAATGAATCATGGTCAGGTCACTTGACATTAACGTGGATTACGTGATACATTATAAAATATAATCCTGAAGTGCTAATTCTACCCATCTACTTCAGGCAATTCTTCTTGACTCACTGTTGTAGTGGTATGAGGTGATGGCGATATGAATTATGACTGCTTACATATACTAGTATTATTAAAGTGTTTAAAATACTTTTTAAGAAGAGGTGCTTGAAAATTACATAGATTCCATAGATAGATTCCAAATGAATTAAAAATGTTATAAATTTATCTTCGATTTTATCTCGATACAATGTAATTACCTAACACTTTCACTTCGCTTCATTTTAGTAATCGTAAATTAGATACGAAATCAAGTGCACGTTACTCTACAGTGTACACCGCACTCAAGATAGAATCAATAAATAGCATCTTCTACACGGAACAAATCTATGAAGCCAAGTAGGTAAGAGTTATGGAATTAGTTAATTCAATTACAATTGTTTAGTCGGCTTCGTACAGAAAAGAGGCGCCGTTTGGATTGCAACGTCGGTCGTACATCGAAAGCTTATAGATTTTTGGATGTTTTATTCAAATAAAATATAAATGACATAGAAACGTGGAACTTTCTTTAAGATCGAACGTAGGAGCGGTGTCAAGTGCGATTATAGCCAGCGTCGTTTGTGGCAGGGCGGCCGACTCGGTGAGAGCGCGGCCCGGTTGCGACCGGTCGGCCCCACCGCCGGCGCGCGCGCACACGCCGCTCCGCGCCGCCGACGTCGCGACGCACCGCAAAGCACCGCTGCTGTTGGACTTGCTATTTGTTGTTAACTTAATTCGCGACCGATAATCGGCAAATAAAGGACTATGTTTTAACTTGTGTTGTAAAATCGTTAAAGTGAATTGTAATCTGTCGGAACTGCAGTTGAAATTTGGAGGTTTATCAATAATCACGGTGAGTATATGCAATATTTTGAGGACATTATAAGTAGTGAGTAGGGAACTGAGCGGGCCCCCGAGTCGGAAAACGGGATAAGTTCGAGGTAGGCGCCGCGTGCGTGTAAGGACTTAGGGGCGGGCGCGAGTCCCGAGCGTCCCGAGCGCGCAGCGCTGCACCCTCCCCCGCACACCCCCGCGCACTAGTATCTCGTACCACCTGCACTTATCAATTTTCCTTTTTTCTTTTGCCGCCCGCCCTACTGCGCGCCATTACTATTGTTATTTGAATAATTGCCAAAGAACTATTGAAATATTTGCTTTGTAGATGTAATTTTATCAAACCAGACTTGCACATTATTTTAATAAATACGTAATTAAGTTTCAAAAATTAAGTTTTTATGATGACTACAGACTACCTCTGAGATAATAAATATTTTCTAAGCTTTCTAAAATGTTCCTATACTAGAAATGAGTAAAAAAAGAACATGATATGTTATTGACCATGTTCTAATATTTCTATCATTAAGTTCGAGATGAATTAATTATACACTACTAATTACACTGTGTCATAGTTACAGCGCTGAATGAAAACAATTTTATGCATTAATTTTGATTGTAATAACAATTTCACATATAGATACAATAATTTATTTATTAATATTTTATTAGTTTAATATATAATTTTATTCCTTTAACTTTAATATGTACGTACCTCCTTGTATCGTGTACACAAATTAATTTTATTATTGATTGAAATTGTAGTTCATGGCATTAGGAGCGGTCCGTAGTGAAAGTATGTAAAACATACTTTGTACTAGTGTGTTATAATAAAAATTTAATGTATGTATATTCTTTATAAAGTGGTAGTTATATTAACCTTATCTATCTATCATATATGTTAAGTAACAATTTCATAGTTGATACATTAAGAAAATATGTAGCTACTAGTATGTAATATATTAATTATTCGTGGTTAGTTCGATGAATTCTACTGGTTTGTTAGTCTAGCACTAATTAAGTTATCTATTTATACGCATAATTAAATTTATATGTCTGTGTTTATTAGTTGCGTAATTATCAACAGTAGAGGTCGAGTGTAGTGAAGTTTGGGGCTCGATTACCGTTTAGCGTATCATCTAAATATTTTATTTTAATTATTTGCGTTTAAATTACCAACGCTAGATATATTCAAAAAATAAAAAACTGCATATATATTAGATATGTATATTGTAATCAAAAAATATGTCTTCCGCTTCATTCATGCTATCACAAAAACAAGATATCTAATTAAGAAGTCTAGCATAACATGTTCTAAAGCAATAATTCGTGGGACCACCTGGCTTTTATAGTTATTATAATTTGAAACTGATCTCATTGGTCAGCCGAGGATATTCACCTCTCGAGGCTTTGCAACGCAACCGTGGCAAATGACGTCTGATGTCGCGCAAAATACGCCCACGTCTCGCACAACTTAACATTCCTACTTTAAATGGACAACGAAATTTTAATATTCGACCAATCACTCATTCTTTATTTTTTAGTAAATACTTTTTCAATTTAGTCTTCTTAAAATTAAATTCGTTTTGCTAAAATTATTTTTAGATAACGTCGTAAAAACGTCGCGTGCTCTAAATGATAAATGAGTTGAATTTTAAGGCAGTGGAGCAAACTGAGATGTCATTAAAATTTACTCATGCAACATCATGGTTTTGATTTTTCGTTAAAAATATCCAATAGTATCTTTCATTTTTATAATATTAAATATATTGAGTCTTATTATAATTTATAAACATCTGCTTCGTTCTTTTAAATGTGATGTAATTATATATTTTTTTTTACTGGCAATTTTATCTCGTAAAAGAAGAGCAAGTGACATGTTTTTAATTTAATTTTAGTATCAGATGGAGATTCGTTATCGCTTTCTTTGTAGATTTTCTTGTCACTTTTAGATAAAGTCTGGAACAGTGACATTCAAAACGATATGAAGATAGCTTGTCTAAATGCATTTGATTCCGTTTACTAAGGTAATTTTACTTGTACTCCCGATAGAAAATATGTACTGAATAAGTGTTATAAAACTATAAATATGTGGTACTCTCCTAAATTACTATGCATAATTTTTAATGAATTTATTGCTTTTCTAATGTTTACGGATTTTTTATATTAATAGGAATTTAACAAGATAATCTTTTTATAAACGCCTTTTAGGGACATGGCGCACTCGGCAGTGGAATCTAACTCTAAATTTTGTAGATCAGAGAAATGTTAATATTTTATAAACATTTCCCCAATAGGAATCCAACCTGCACTTATCGTCGGGTCAAACGTTTCCTAACTAAGCTACGTCACAAAAGCGTGAATATTACTTTGAAATATAAACATAGTGTTATTTAGAGTGCTAGTGGCTTTGACACGACTCACCAGGCCGCTATGTAAATGTCGCATGCCGATGGTGTCATGGGTTCGAAAGCCAACACTAATAAATTGCAAAACTCTTAGAAAACAGGACATTTTACATAATAACGGATGTGGCCGGGTATTCTTGAGTCATTTCTTAAAATACACTATTGCTTATGAATTTTGCACGTAAACAAAGATAAGGCGAAAGGAGTTATAGAGTTTGACCTTGCCCCTAGAGTAATTTGAATTAATTATATATTACATTTAAATATTTTCTAATATATAACAGGAAATTAATATAGAGAGAAGTGAAAAAAATGTATGAATGTTTAATTGGGTGCAAATGAGTTAAACAATATTTTTGAAAATTAATTAGAAAGTAAAAATATTACTTCTATCGTTAATTACGTAAATGTTATCAAAAATCATATTTTTATAATATATACATGTATCTCATTTCAATAGGTACTAAAAGTAGAGTTTGCCGATTAAGAACAATGGCTTAAATAATATGTGAATGTGCATAAATAAATATGCTTATAAAACAACACTCGAGGCCAGTCGCGGCACAGGGACAGAAGTGAGTGGCTGTAAACGAGACATGTTGTAGGTTCGATTCCCACTCGATGAAATGAAATATTTAATATTTTCATTTCTTCGCTCTGGTGTAGGCAAAGTGCGGCGTCAAGTCTGGCCACTCAACACGTAATGCTTCCAGAATTCGGCGGAAAGCGGGGGGCGGAGGGTCTTCACACTAGGTACTCTCTGCCTACCCTGCTACAAGCAGAGCACAGTGTGAAGCTGAATAGAAAAAAAAACACATTTTTTTTCAGAATAATGACGTTGACATTACGCTGTTAAGATAATATTAGAATACATTTCTAATTTATGTAATGAGTAATTAATTTACTTCATGAAATATATATTTTTTTAAATTTACTCGCCTTACATAATAACGTACATCAACAATAGATTAATACATATAAAAACATAATTCTTTCCATAAAGATCAATAACCGTCTTACTTTTACGATGATTAGTCAAGTGACCTTTTTTATTATTATAAAGCATATTAGAGTACTCGTATAACACGTAATAAAAATTGAATAGCTATTAAAGTATTTCTTAGTTAAATATTATACTATATTTTATATCTAAGGCACTTAGTTTAGATATGAAATAATTTCATGTTACGAGTATATCAGCTCGGCAAGTCTTGCAGGCTACGTGCTTGCACAAGCGCACAAGGATGGTCTAATTAGTTGTGCTACACCAACTCGCTACTATTTACTAGAAAAATTAAATGCGTTACTCATCTTGCTTAATTATGCACAGTTTGGATGTATTCTGATTTTAATTTATTTTTAACACTTGTTCAATAATGAAAATCTTTCTTATTATTTAAATTTACTTATGTAATTTAAAATTTTGAGTCCAGTTGTGTCGAAGGGCACGCAACACGAAGTGCCTCCTAGGTTTTCGGAGCGTCACTAAGAGAGATACTAGGTTCCCTCTGCCTACTGCAAAAAAAATGTAATTTTAAGTTTATAGTTTTCTTTTATCACAGAATTATGTAAAAATTTAAATGTCTATTATTTTTTTTAATTAAATTATACAATAATTTATAAGTAAGTATAAAGAACAGTTATTGTTGTATAAAACGAAATTGATCTGCTATTTTTATTAATAAATAACGCTTAATATAAATATATATATCTTTTATTAATTAATATATCTGTATGAGTAGTAGATTGGAATCCTGAGGATTATGCAAATATTTTACCATATTTAGAAAGATAACTGATAGCAGACTATGTATCAGACAGTTATGATATCACTATTTGCATATATACGATATTCGACAAACTGTAAAAAGTCTTAATAATATTATTTTACGAGTATTGCTTGAGTTGAATAGATACAATATAAAAAATTGTATGCTGTAATTTGTTATGCTCGTGTCTTGATAGTTCATTAAAATATTAATAAAATGATCAAAAACTGTATTCTTATTTTACAGAATAGTTAACTATCTAGTACGTATGAATAAAGTAAGTCTCAAATGAATTGATGTCAATTAGCGTTATTAAAATGTCAACTGACTAATCATATGTACGTATCTATCTATTTGCACTCTTCATGCACTCTCTATAATGAAAATAAGTAATCGATCGCGTATATTTGACCCTATTGTGTGACTTCATAACTAGTTTTGTTATTAGTCTAATAGCTAGAATTCATTACCTACTGTATGGAGTAAATTATAAAAAAGTTTTTTTTTTCTCAGTACAAGTATCAATGAACCTTACAGTCATTAAGTCAATTTATCAATAAAATTTGTTTATTTTAGTAATATTACCGAAAAAATAATTAAAATAAATTGGAGCTAAAATATATTAAATTAATTTGTTAATCTTAAGAATGTGTTGTTTTTTTAGCTTTACTTTAAGGCAAACGGAACGTATAGTGGTAAAACACTAAGTTCTCCTTTTCAATTTTTTTTCTTTACTTAAAACTGATTCATATTCATCAATTTTCATATGATCTATGATTGGACATTAGCGGTCTATATAGACTTATAATTATTAAAAAAAATACACCAAAAACATGTAGTGTTTTGAACGTGATCCAATATAAATATATAGTACAATGATCTATTTGTGGCTTTTCTAATTTTGGCCATCAAAGTAAAGTGGTTTGCTCACCCACTTGTGCGCTAACTGTGTAATTACGTTGTTTCTCATCTTCAAATTACGTAGTATCTACGTTACCTTTTTTGTTTAAAATGTATATACGCTATCTCTGCTTGTCAATGAACTCTTATGTTATGCTTTACCTTATCTTAACAGTAATCATATTTATAATGTTGTTTTATTGAAAACAACAGTATTTTAAACGTTCGGTGCCTAATTTCAATATAAATGAATAAAAACGTTTTTTTCTGTTGTGTAATATTATTTCTCTTTTTTTACCGTACAACCTCTTTCGTGAGTTCTCCATTCAACGTGACACTGGCGAAGTGATTTTGTGCTCAACTGGCACGCTCGGAACGCCATATTAGAAAGAACAGAACAGAACAGAATAAAAACGTCTTTGTATTATACTTAGTAGGCAATAGTACAAAGATTCAATTAAGTGATAGCGTCAAACAATAGTTCATAGTTTATAGTACATTTACATAGTGCACGATATGTAGGTATTTGTATTTTTCAAACTGAGTAGAGGTATGTACTTATAAAACAACGGATGTACAAAAGCATTACTTCTCTTTTTGAATGGAAATAAACCGAGGTCGATTATGATCTGCAATAGTGTTGGTAAATAGGGAGACGTCTTAAATGATTTATTGTTTAAATCTTTTCTTATGTTTGCAAAATAGTTTTTATAAGTTATACTTTGAATTATATTTTATTAATTTAATAAATGATGTGACGAAGGCTGTTTTATTCATTTTTAGTTTTTAAAATTATCATGTTGGTATATTATATATGAATTGTTAATAATTTTTAAATTTGCTTAGGCAACGCATCGCTTTTCTTCAAGTGCTTAAATAGATTAGTTTAATTAATAAATGACAAGTACTTAACTATAAAAATATTGTTATACTTAGAAATGAACTTGCCCTTAAATGGAAGTAGGGAGTAACGGGTCGCAGCCCCGGGCGTTATGCTAATGCGTCGATCTGTGCAGACGCGCGCGGGTCTGCTTTGGTGCTACTGACCCAAATCTCTGCCTTCCAATGATGTGAATGTTTGTATCCGATGCGTTCTCGAACACGCTCGTTATACTTTCATATTGATCGACGAAAGTAGATACTAAGGTGTCGTGAGTAGGGAATTAGTGCCCACTGGTGTACTTAATTAAACATTTATTGCATAATTTTTATTTTTTTGTTAATAAAAGAACAGTATGTATTCTGTCCAAATTTAGATCATATGTTTTATCTTAATGGCATAAAACATTAATTTTTATTGCACAAGAGTGAACACTCTCTTTTTACGGGATTGAGTTAAGTGTGCTTAATATACTAAGCATCTATGTTTAGCCCATTTTCACGAAGTCCATACAGCCACTCAGCTATTTAGATTGTAATATTTTTTTTAGCTTCTCGATATATCCCGCACATTCCCTCTACCTACCGCAGGGTAGAATGTGCGAGTAAATCTAGTGTTAAGACGCACAAGTGGAGACTTTCCGCCGAATTTCCGAGGCATTGCGTGTTGTTTTGCAGAAATCAATGCCGTGCTTTTTCTTTGGTACCAGAGTGAAGAAATGAAAACATTAATAATTAATAATTGAATTCCCGGGACGGGCATCGAACCCACTACTCTTAGGATATAAATATTTCTTCCTATTCATATTTAAATATTCCTGTACATTAGTACATTAATATGTTTTTAATATTAACGTTCGAATGTTGGCTCATCTCAGCGGTTAGATTGAAACAAAACTGTGAAAGAGAGAGGCCTTATGCATCTCTCGCGTGCCTTTCGTCTTCGCTCTACTCTAAGCATTATTGCATTTAAATTACGTAAGCTTATAACTACTTTTTGTCGACAGATTAAAACCCGAAAGCAGTCGTTAAAACTGCACGGGTGTTCGTTGTACCCGGCATGGAGAGAGGCGCCACTGTCGAGGAGTTCATCACTATAGTTCCGGTAGGGGACAATAAGCCTGCCATTGAAGATTCAACATTTGTTACGTTGCTCACTTTGAGCGCTGCCACCGCTGCTGCAGAAGTGCTTGTATGTAGACCCCGTGGGGCACGTTTGGGCCTAGGACTTAAGTTTGAAGGTGGTTCTGCTGCAGCTGAAAAAGTAAGGCGGCTTTTGGTACAGTCATGTGCTGAGGGCAGTCCTGCTGCCAATACTTCCACCCCTTGGGGTAAACTTATCCCTGGCGACGAAATTCTAGCTATCGATGGAGTGTCAGTATCAGATTTAACTAGAATTGATTGTGTTCGTCGCTTAAAAGATTCTGATGAGACTCTGGTACTTCTTGTAAGACATTTCGATATTGAAAATAAGTTAGAACAAAATATGGAATCAAAAGAAAGTGAGGATGTAAAATTAACTAATGTAGACTTAGTCAGGCCCTCGATGCTGCCACCTCCTGTACCACCTAGAAAATTAGGAAAGAAAAATTCATTTAAAGATAAAAGTGGTCTTCAGTCGCTTAAGGAACAAAATGCTCTAATTAATATAGACATAACGAAAGAGAACGACATTGGCAAAAAAACTATTAAATCATCACATGCTGTTACAGTTTTGAATAAACTGTCAAGAAAATCATCCTTTGACAGTCATATTCATCGGCAAAATAAAGAAAGTTTTGCTTATTTAAGAAAGGGTTCACCAGAGGAAGTAAGACGATTGGTGCGGCGGTTATCAGATTGTAATGCAACTCCACCAGATGCTGATATTTACGTAGATTTATTTTCTAATGATTTAGAACGTTGTCTTATTTTAGCTGATGCTGAGTCAGATGATACTGGCAGTTCTATTTCGACTGTCGTTGATAGATTGGGATCAATGGCTGGTTCTGTTGACAACAGCATACCTTCAACACCTATCATGCAACCTAAGTTAATAGATATTCAAAAAGTATTGAACAGCATTGAAAATATTGACACAGACATATTAAAAGATATGACTAGTGCAAAATTTCTAGAGAAACCTAAAGAAAATATTATTGGCCAAAAAATTGAAAATAATATTTATGCTAGTGAAATTAATACTTGTGATAATGCTGCACCACCTTTAATACTATCTATTAGTAAACAATCCGAGGAAAATGATAAGAATAATAACTTAACGCAAAAGGTGAATTCAAAAACAGAAGAGTTTTTAACGAAAATTGAAAAAACTAATAAATCAGAAGCTATTGAAAAACCTAAGCCAATGCCCAGGAATACTAAAGTAGAACGATCATCCAGTGATAAAAAACGCCGCCCAATACCGATCCCAGAAATGATTTCCCCACCAATAAATGAACCTCTGCTAACACCAACCAAGAAAACTTGTATAGAAACATGGCTTCAAAGGTCTGAAGCAGAAATGAATAATAAAGAAGAGAAATTAGAAGAAAACTCTGCTCCAGAGGTATTACCTCGTCTAATTGATTTTGTTCCTAAAATGCAATTTAAGGAAAATAATGTTGAACAAACGACCTGTATACGTCCTACAACAGCACCGCCACCACCGCCGGGGGAGCCCCGAGAAGATGGATCCGGCGCTTCACTAGACACTATAGGCGAGCTGGATGAATCCTGTGATGTCGTTGATAATGCGTAAGTACTTTTAAATACTATACAATTATTTATTACACATATGTTATAGACTCTACACAAATAATAACCTGCACCATTAAGTGGTTCAATAATGCAAAGAATTTACAATTAATTGTACATAACTTCATGTTAATGTTTTTTTTAAGTAACGCGCGGAAAATTCTAGCGCCATGCCGTCATATTGCCATTATAAATGCATTATTATCCAGCAAATAGTTTTGTAAATTATAAAGTAAAATATATATATTTTTAATAGATTTTTGTCACTGGTAGCCTAAATAAAATAAGTGAGATCTCTAAATATTTATTGAAAGATTATATGCGAGTGAACCAGATGTTTAAATGCATTAACAAAGCAATGCCTGTTTACCTAGCTCCAAGACGACTGATAAGAGCGGGTTATTTAAATAAGATGAGAGTGCATTACCCTTTCACTCCTTACAATGGCCAGCGCTATAGAAATTATCCCGTATTTTAATTATTTTATTTTTAGTTCAATTAGTTCAGTGTATATTTTATATATTTTATTAGTTCAGTGTATATTTTGGTGTTTGCATAAAAAATATATTTTTTTAGAGTCATCATTTTTATTAATGGTTTTGTTGTACAACCATCGTCCATATTAAAATAAATGACATATAGGTAAAACTTATACTTAGTGGTGGGCAGACTTTAGTTCAAGTAAGTATATTTTCACCTTAGAAATAATCGCTACTTGCAATTGAAAATATCCATTTATAAACTCGAACCAGTGCAGTGATTAGAAATTAACCTTTCCTTCTGCGGTGAAAACGTGTTTACGTTTCTTGTCGACTTTAAGAGCAGGGTTCAATTTTAAAAATAAACGCCTTATGAATTCCATTTAATATCTAGCTTACAATATATGATGCGACGAAGGTTCAGTTTAAAATGTCTGATGCTTTGGTATATTTTAATTATTTATATTGCTTCTATGTAACAAAAAAAAAACAAGATAACCTTACAAGAATTACTACTTTTTTGGCTTTACACTTAATTTTGTATACTGATATGAAATGATATGAAAATCGTTCCATTGGGAACGCCTGCATTTCAATAGGAATATAATTAAAATAAAATTCGTACGCATACCCACTGAGTGTAATAAGCACGATCCAATTATGTCACATTATGGTTTCTAAACTATACTTCTTATTACTATTTAATAAAGGTGACCTTCCTCACACTTTTTAAAAAAAATACAATGCCTGTAATAATTCTATAATAATATGTAAAAATACAAACAGTACAGTATATTAAAAGAAATGTATATAAAATTGACACTCAGAAACATAATAAAAACTTTTTATTGCTTTTGGACCACTGATACAACCTGAGACCACACTCACTTAGTTATTGCCCACAATCCCTTCACCAGCAGGGTTTAAGTTCGTAGAGAAAGAAGTGAATATATTCTTAATGGTTGAATTTATTTTTGGAACTGCTCCAAATCGAAACCTCAATTCTATGATAGTAGCAATTCGGATTTCAATCAAATTGCATATAGAAGTTCATCATTTTTATTATAAAACTAGGTGTCGTCTGCAACTTAGTTTGCATGAACAGACTCTGCTTGTGCAGACTTTTGGCATAGTGTCTTCGCTATCATTGTTACGCAGACAATACTTTTACCAGTTATCCAGGAATAACGACAATAAAGAAAGAAAAGAATATTTCATTCGTAACGGTGACACACACGTGAAACTTCTGTTTTTCAAGCAAACTAACGTAACAATGCAGCGAGAGCGGGTGGTAACGGCCAACTTCACCCCCGCGCTCGTCCTCGCCGCTCACCCTGAAAATGCATCGGCCTGTACAACCTATTATGTAAACTCGCTGACACGTATAGACGTTGCATGTAGGTTCGTACGAACTTCGCTGACAGCGAGAGCTTTGGACTCGCAAGGTGTTCACTTCAAACAATAACGTTACCGAGATGATACATTAAAAAGATTGGTAGTAAGTACAGTTTGCGAGGTCTAAGCTGAGCTCTGCATTTGTGTGAGTTTTCATATATACAAAATAGTGTGGGTGTAATGTCAGTAACGGTGTAATGGCCTATATCCGTTTGTAAAGCCTACATGCTTTATTTATTAATTTTTTTTTGTTGATTTCTAATTATATACTTTACTAGTGGACCCGGACGCGGCTACGCCTGCTTGAACTATAAGAATATTTATTAAATTATTTTCAGTTTTCAATAGAATTAGTAAAGAAAATAAGTAAGTAATAGTAAGTAAGTAGTAAAGAAAATATAGGCCTAAATAATCAAAAAGAATAATAAGTAGAGACATATTATTAGAAAAAATATCTGAGTTATTGAAATGAACCAACAAAAGAAGTAAAAGTAACCAAAGGATATTCTTAGTATTAGAAAAAGTACCTAAAGTTTTCCGGGCGTGCGTACATACTCGTAGATATCGACTGTATAAATAAACTAAACATTTTCATAAGTTATTTTTTGCGAACAATATCAAATAAAATAAGAAGAGAACCAAAGTGTAGTTTAAATAAATTATAAACAGCAAATAATTACATAAAAATGAACAATAGTTCGAAAATGTATGAAAATTTATAAAACCGTCAACATCATCTGCCCGTCCGCGTCGAATCTAGGTCATTTCGAATCAGTGACATCTCCTTAATTATTTATTAGAATGTTATATAGTAAACTATAATTTCAATCTAGATAAAATGCTAAAAGTGACTACTATATTTATTTCTATGAGGATGAATTTCAAAATATAAGTTCATTTTGGGCGATGTTTTCTTAAAACAACAAACAAACTTTGCAAACCGTTGCTTAGCAACGACGGTTGTTATTAACATAATAAATTGCATGTCAAATTAGAAATTATTTTAATTTATTAGTACATATGTGTAATGTAATATTATATAGCCTATAGCACTTCTGAAGAATGCAGCTTTCATACAAAACAAAAACATACACAAAGTAAATCGGACCAGTAGATCCAGAGATCTTTGCGTTCAAACAAACAAAGAAACAAACAAACTCTTCCGCTTTATTATATAAGTATAGATTTAATTTTTTTCTCCTGGTTCTACTTTAACAATCATTCACACCAATGCAAAGCTCAGCTTTAGCCTCGCGAACTGTATGTACATTATTTAAAAACATATTTAAATATACAATTTCTTTAGAAGAAATCTATCAAGATATGATTTACAACGGGGATCTTAAAATGAAATTTAAGGACCTCTTACGTAATTAATTCACATTTAACAATAAGAAAGGGTTAATTGCGGCATTTTCTTGTAACAAGTTTATAATATTTGAAGCATGAAGAGATAAATCCTTATGTCATAAGCGAAGTTGATTCACTTAAACGTTGTTGAGCCATAATAGCGTTAGTTGCGCTGACGCTCTAATAAAGACACGTAATCTCATTATAATTACTTTAAAACGCAAACAAAAAATATCTTCAAAACCGTTCATGAAGGTTATTAAACATTTTTGTAAATTAATTAATTTGAAGATTTGAATATAAAAATGTCATGCCTGCACTAAAAAGATATCTAACAATTAGTTTATACTTATAATGCATGATTAGAAAATATTCTACTTAACACTGAGTATGAATCTACAACGCACTTATAAAATACGATACTAAATTATGATTAATGAACGATTATTAATTATTTATATTAATTACAAGTGGACCCGAACGCGGCTACGCCCGCTTGATCTATACGAATAGTTATTAAATATATTTATGGAATTATTTTCAGTTTTCAAAAGAGAGATGCGTTAAGCAAGCTCATTTTGGGTGACGTTTTCTAACAACAAACTTTGCAAATCGTTGCTTAGCAACGATTGCATAGTGATGGTTGTTATTAACATGGCGGATTAAATTACATGTCACATTAATAAGTATTTTAATATATTGGTATATATCGAAAATATTACAAATATGAGAAAAAAAAGTATCCTATGTTCATCCCGAGACCCTCAATTAAATTAGCGGTTTGGCGCTGATTGCGTAAAAGACAGACAGACAGATAGAATTACTTTCCAATTTATAATATAGGTATGGATTAACTTTTTGATTGTTGTTCGTGGTAGTAGCGTGACAGTATTGTATATAGTATTGGATTTTGACGTAAAGAGTAACTTTTAATTTGAGAATAAAGACAGAGACAATATCAAAAGCAGTCAATAAACTAAGACATTATAAATTTTTATTTTCTTTATATAAATAGGGTCGATGCTGAAATAGGACGACGTAAGTATACAGTTTGCTATGATAACATTTACTGGCTCTTCAATTTAAAAATTGATTGCAATTTATTAAAACTGGTTAATATATCAAATAGTCTCATCGGAGTGGCGAATAAGTAGATCAATAGATCAATTAGCGTCTTGTGGAATACCATTTCACTTATTTAGGTCGTTCTTATATACACATATATGACGAGTGCTCTTCTATAAAAGTGAATTATTATTGTCAATTAAAGAACATAAATTTTAAACCAATTAACTTTCTCTATTTGACCACTATATTTCTGTTGATAAATGATTTTAAATAATTTAGTGTTATTTTCTATCTGTGAGCTATTTATTTGTGCTGTAATTAGTATTTTTAAATGTGATGAGAAGCCTTCTCTAATGTCCGTATTTTTTTTACTTTTAATTTTAATACACTCAATCTCCTTCTTTACAATTTAATATCAAAGTTAATATAGTATTAATATAAAACCTGAAGTAATAAAATTAAAAAATACATTTCGGTAAAGTCGAAGCAAATGGGTCGTGTTTTGAACGGTAGTTTTCTTGTTGATTTTGGCGTATGTTTTCCATAATTGTGAAAGTGTGCCAGTGTAATCGTAATCGTTTTGGAATTGTTTTTTGAAAAAAATAACGGTTTGAAACGAAAAATAACCAAAGTAATAAACATTAATAAAGGTACTGACAGGAAGGACATTTTTAAAGTAAAGTTTAAGTTAAAGCACCGTAACTGTAAATAATGAAGGCATGGTTCAATATATAGATAAACATTTACTTACATATTGCATAATTCTACTATTGCTGCTGAGATCAGTGCCAAATTGCATTCGAATTAAATCTTTATAGAGTCAGAGTATCCACTCAAGTTGTGTAACCAGCAGAGACCAATTGGTGTCACAATTTAAGAAAAATATACTTGGCCGGAGAATCTTCTGTGTTAGAGTTTTAAAATGAATTTCAGATAACTACGTTTGAAATCATTTATATGTACTTTTATTAAGTCAACAATATGAAAAGGTTATGCTATATATTTTTATTAGTTTAGGAGTTATTAAAGTACAATTCAAAATACACACATACGTACATTACGACACTAACATACTGTTATGTTACATTTCAGTAAATTTGAATGTATCTATAGATATTTTTCACATTCTATAATAATAAAAAAATAACTGGGATAACGGTGTGAATTAACTGTAGAGTTTAATCGAAACATTTTATGTGATATCGAAATAATTATTCCATTTGCAGTTTAACAATAAGCAATGTGCTCTTTTGCTCTTTAAAGTGCACTTGTTTTCCTTGCCTTTGATATCTCGAATTTTATTTTATTATTTTATTACCTGTCGTGATTGTTTCGATAAACAAGTGTATGCAGTTCCGGGTGTAGGTTAACACTAAATGTCTTATTAGAAAGTAATATTGAGCGGGTCAAATTATATTTGTTCATATAAAAGAGGACATCATATAAGAGGTAGGCCGTCGTGGCGCAGCGGCACAAGGGTGTGACTGTAACGCGACGGTTGTGGGTTCAATCCCCATTCGAGGAAGTGAAATATTTATTTACGTTTATATTTCCATTTCTCCTCTGGTGTCGAGGAGAAAGCGCGAAAGAAAGGAAAACCTCCAGAATTCGGCAGAAAGTGGGGAACGGCACTCCGTTCAAGACACTTCTTAAGACTAGGCGCTGCCTACCCTGCTCTGTGTGGGATACAGCGTGAAACTAATAAAAACAGGATAATTGTGGGTGTTAGTACACAGATGTAGATATAAATCATATGTATACGTAAAATAGCCTTTCGTTTAATACCTCGATTTAAGATCAGTTACTAATGTCGTTGGTTGTATTGCTTAAAGAAATTCATTTTGTTAAATATAATCAAAGAAATAATGTTCATGCCTTTATTCTGACCTACATTTTGATTTTCAAAAGAGAAAACGTGACTTACATGTGACACAAATATATTGGTATTAGCATCCATATTCTCTACAAGTTTCAGATATAATATAACTTTCTTATCTGTAAATATTTTTTTGGTTCTACATAATTGCTGTATGTTATTTTTTTTTTAATAAATTAAGCGTTTGAGCAAGGTCATATGTCGGACAAAGATACAAGTCACTTAAGATGAGATACCTATAGATGCAGCATTCGAGGTCACAGTATGCTCTCTAACGGAACACCTTTTCAGTTGTATTGACGCAGGTATTCTGCACGCGTACGTGAAACACTTAGGCATTACTTGCAATAGATTGCCAAGAAGTGGTTTGCGAGGTTAAATTTCTAGGACAACACATGTGATGGTCTCCGCGTAATATCAATTATTTGTATACGAAATATACAAGAATATATATATAGGAAGAATAAATATATATTTGATTTTTACTAAGTACAAAAAACAATATCGTTAATTGTCGTCATATTTGTACAAAATTGGACAGTAAAATCGATGTGTTCAAATGAGTTAGATGCTGAATTCAACTTTTAATACAATTTTACATAACCATCCGGTTTTAAATAGACTTTCTGACTTCGGTACAATCAGTAGTTTAATATTATCTGAAGTTATAAGAAGATTATCTCCAGACTAAGTGGCCTGAACGTGTCGCCAACGTCGCGTCTCGGCATGCGGCGAGCTTCGGCCGCTAACGGTACCCGTGCGCCCGCGCCGATTGGCCCTGCACCGCGGATGCTGTCTCCGTAATTCAATACATCTATTACTGTTATTAAATTTATTACAATACATCTCATCATACTTTCTCTCCCATATTATAATATAAGCATCAGTCACGAACAATCAATCGATATTTCATTTCGAGTTGATATATACAAAATCAATTCTACAATTACTGTATTTAATATTTTTGTATATCCTGATGAAAATCTCAGTGAAATGCAGTAGCGAGTGCATCGAAGTAGCTTTACGTTCACAGTAATTAAATAGTTAAGTGGAAAGCTGCAAATAATGCGGCTATAGATCCGCAAAACAGCCGAGCCGTACCAACACATCGAATTCCGCGCATACGAGACGGAAGCGGCGAACAGGGCCTTGATCTTGCCTATACCTACGTGTGTATGGAATCAGCACAAATGTATAAGTTACATATGTCGGAGTGGTAAAGAGCGAGACGTGACAATAGCACGTTTGACCCTGTTCACACGCTCGTCCCTTTCTCGAGTTATTGACTAGTTGGCTGCCCCGCTTATGAAAGGCTATTTAGCTATTTGCATATTTACAAAGATTGTTGTTTAAACAAAATTCCTCACTAATAGCTTACATATATGTTGTGTATTTAGTGATATAGCATTACATGTACAGTTCTGAAGTAATTTAGAGATTATCAATAAATTGAGGCAGTTTCTAATTTTATTGATTGAGGAGTGGGCCAGGCCATGTCAGTTTTTATAATGGAAAATGCTTACCATGCTGAACATCTTTTACTAAAGCGACAATTCCTTATTTTCATAGTTAAGCTAGACTGTAATGGTTCTTCGTCAGATGTTCGAGATCTTCAATTTTTATATATCAATGGAAAAATACTATCACAGCTAATCCAGGTAATGAAATCCCGCCTTAACACTTAATTATAGCAACAAAACAACTTAACAATAGTTGTTGAGCGTGATGAGCTTTTTCAATCAAAGCTGTAAGAAACTTTAAGAAATAGTAAAATTCCATGTATTATAATATCCAAAGATCCCAGAGCTGCCAGACTACTAATCCTCCAAATTTCAGCTTTGCTAAAATGACGTAGGTCTAAGGGCCTGGGATCTCGGTCTATAAGTTATCGAATGGATGAACATTTTTTTATGACATAATATATAAATGAAAGATCTGAACCTCTGATGATCAACAAGAACAGTCCAGCTAAAGGAACGAAACGAACGAAAACGAAATAATGGAATGGCGCCTTAGCAAAAATTATCAAGCATGATAGCCATTTTTATTGACATATATAAAAGATCTGGAACATCTCAAGAATAATCATAACAGTCCAGCTAAACTACAAGAAAAGTCCGAAAAAATTAAAGGTCTCTTTAGTGGAGGATGTTCAACGTGTCAGGCATTTTTCTTGGATAAATAAAATTTAAAGATCTGGTGATAGGTGATGAAGAACTATAATAGCCCAGCTAAATTATAAGAATTAATAAAATGTCGCCTTAGCCTCGCTTAATAAAAATATGTCTAGTATGGTGGGCAATTTAAATCTATACATATAAATAAATCTAAAGTGTCTGTCTGTGATTTTGAAATAACCTTTTTTCTGTTGCTTACACGACACAAAAAAATATTTTAAAATGTTGTCGGTCTATCTGTCTGTCTTTCTGTTTGTACAGGATAATATCCCTTTGGACTCCAAGCAGTTATTAGATATAACTGTATAAATAATGATATTAAAAAAATTAACAAATTTTCCCTAAATACACTTAAACATAAAAAAATGAAGAAAAGCGGGCAAAGACGGGCGGGGGCCGCTAGTAATATTATAAATGTATATAAGAGCGTAACAAGAATGTTACCATACGTTGCCGAGCAGAAACGTGTAGTGTGGGAGCGAAAATATTTTTTGTAGTGGATCTGGAGATAAGCCTGGTTATAGGTAATGAAGACCGATGTAAGGTTCTGAGAAGTGTCGCCCTCTAACGGTATACATAGATTACTTTTGATATAACTACATACGAACATATGTAAAAAGTATTCTATATATTATAATATTATTTTCAAAACGCAAGAAAATATATAGGGAAACTTTTCACTGCATTTGTTAAATAAAAAAAATATATAACTGGTATTATAATATACTAGCGACCCTCTTGCGGCTTCGCCCGCTTTTACTACTGGATTATTCATATAATGTATGTTTGTACAAAAAAAATATGAAACCAAATATATCGCGCTGAAATAATACATTCAACTCCAATTATCCAATACATGCAAACGCATCTAAATCTTTGTTGCTATAGAGACAGGCGGGTTTTTTTTTCGAGCTTGTGGTTAATGCTGAAGAGGGTATTCTGTCCCTGATGAAAAGCAAGCACTACGTGGCTGCCTGTGAGGAAAATTAAATAGAATGCATCGGCCGGGAATCGAACCCGGGCCGCCCGCGTGGCCGGCGAGCATTCTACCACTGAACCACCGATGCTTGTAAGCCAGGCGGGCACGGCGGACACATGGCGAGTGGCGAGCCGTTTCGCAGCAAGGATTTTTTGATATTGTAACAACTTCTAAAGTACTTATTAAAATGAAAAACAGTAAAAGACAGTTTTGGTCTACATTAAATGGCCAACGTAACTAATATACTTATTTATATGCTGAGAGTAAGGGATAAGTGAAACTTGAGTAACATACAGCTGATGTGTCAACGGCGTGATGTGTCAACAATTAAATGCGTTTTTCTCTAAAACTATTCGCAATTTCGAAATAGTGTAAAAAGCAAATTTTATCTTCGTTTAACGTAGAAAATTAATAAAGTATTTTAAAGGATAAGGATTAATACCATTATGGAAAAATATCGCAATATATATATATAAATTATTATTTTTAGACAGAAATATGATCACTACACGTCATTCTTAAAAGATACGAATATGCTCTCGCGGACTTTTTTGTAGATCTTATTAAGAGGAACAATACTCCAGTACATTATTTTCCTGTAGTACTTACCATTAAAGCAGCGCATGCGCGAAAGTGTCTCAACGGGTAGGACTTTATACACATTTATCGTATTTATGTTAATTTACATAAAAATGTACAAATAATAAACTATATATAAACCTTCTACGAAAAATACTCGACCTAATGGCGAAAACCGCATAAAAATCCGTTGGGTGGTTTAGAAGAAGAAGAGTTAGAAACAACAGACAGACACGAAAAGCGGCTTTGTTTTATAAGATATAGGATTTACCAGATATAAATAAAGTTCAACTTTTTATAAAGCGTTATACGCGAAACGTTCTTATATCTTAGTAATATAAATTAAATGTATATGACCTACTTGAAAATAAATTACAATACAAACAATTAGGTTTCTTGGCCATGATGACTTCTCTATAAGTACTATAGTCGACAAAAGTAATAATATTGCTTACAATATGAAACAGTTCCTTTTACCTGAAATTTGCAAGACATTTTTTTTTTGAAATACCTACTCGTATATTATTTAATACAAATGAAGTGCTGCGTCAGTTATTATTTCATTAAAATTATATACAGCTTGCTACTGAAAAGTCCAGTAAACAAGATAAAAGTATTTTCGTAAAAGGTTTTCTTCATCATATTAAGTTTTTAATCAATTTTGCAGCATATTTTCTTCGTTTTGTTTTCTTCAGAAGAACAAACCTTAGAATAGTGAATTAAACACGTAGACAATATTATTTATATATTTAATAACAATAAAATCAAAAATAGATAGATGTTGAAATGAAAAAATAATTCACAAAGAGTAATCTATATATATAAAAGGACTTGTCCTCACTGACTGAGGTAAGACGCACGCACAGCCGTGAAATTTGGACAGATGTTTACTTTCGTAATCTGGACATCCACTAAAAAGGGATTTTGAAAAATTTTTACCCTAAAGGTGTGAAATAGGGGATGAAAGTTTGTATAGAAAAAAAATTAAATCGACACCGATTTTTATAAAATTGTAAATTCAGACTCTTAAAAACATTTAATTGAATACGTGTTTCACGGTTTTTTAGAATTTACCCCCTAAGGGTACCAATAAGGGGTTGAAAGTTTCTATGGAAAAACCTTTAAATCGCCACCGATTTTTATAAAATTTGATAATTAGACTCTTAAAAATATTTCATTGAGCACATGTTTCGTGGTTTATTTTAATTCATCCCCTAGGGATGCAAATAAGGGGTTGAAAGGTCGTATGGAAAAATCTTTAAATCGCCACCAATTTTTATAAAATTTGAAATTGATACTTAAAAATATTTCATTGATTCATGGTTTATTGGAATTCACCCCTAAGGATGCATATAAACACACGAAGCTGCGCGCGTCCGCTAGTAATAATATAAAATATAAACAAAATTCAAATGTATTGTATACTAGTAATTCGGAATTAGATATGGTACAGAGGCATATGTTATTGGCAAGACAAGACAAGTTTTTGAAAAATGTAACGTTAAAGTAATAAATGCTCTATTTGAAAGGCAGTTAAATAGACAAAAAATAAAGTACAACCAATCAACAGCAGGTTTAGCGCGTAATAAAAAGATAGAGACTAGAATTGCTATTTATAACTTAGAGGTAGACTAAAAGGGAAGGTTGCAGGGCCGATTCTACCTATATATACATATATGTATGTTCGTAGGTACATTGCTCTAAGCTGACTCGTTTTCCTCATATACTATCTTATAATACATTAATAATATTATGTGGGTTATTAAAGTATTTGAAGTAAAATTATTAAATTCAGGTCACCGTGGCTTAGTAGCATACTCTCTATTTTTAAGCGCTATGACCCTGGATTTAATTTTCTGTCTGGGAATGATTATTGTTAAGACGTGAGCTTTATGAGCTTTCACCTATGTCTAATAATATATCAAAATATTTTTTGACCCACTTCTTGCTGTTGGATTTGATTGAAAATCTGCATACGTTTCAAGCAAATGAAATGTACGACTTCGGTGACAATATAGATTTTTTCTTAGCATGAACCTGATGTCGATGACGGCTAGTTTAACAATATGATACTTTCGAATGTGTTTTTTCTTCAAATGTTTTGTGATTGTTTTCAAACTAATTTCATTTATTTTTTTAGTAAGAATGCGCCGCATTTAGTATTGCCACTCAACACTCTATATATATACGATGGTATACTCGTATATCTCGGAATTACTTTTAATATACATAATTCACTTGTAATGATTTTGAAATTAGATTTGAGCCAAAAAAGTCTTGACTGCACTTAATAAATAGTATTTTAGATTGAAATATAGAACAATAATTTCTTAGACAAATCTAAAGTAGAAAAAAAGTAGTGAAAGCATACCTAAAAAGAATTTAGATACTTTCAAAGGTCAAAGAAGTTATGCATTGTTTGCCTATGCGATAAAGAAACCTCGATCCAGTATCGACTATCGATGTAATTGAATATATTCGTGAAGGTTTTCCGGTGAGCGACGGGCGCCTTTATAAGTTGAACAGGCGCACGCGGCGGGGAGCGAGCGGGGGGTCACGACGTGGTTAACCTAGGTTACAGCACGCTCCAAAATGCTGGCTTTCGCGAGTCACTTTAAATTCCCTTGTCATTTTAATTCGTTTGTTTTTTTCGACTCAGGGGCGCACATAAAACTTAATTTTGACCTTCTTCTATATTCTTTTTAAGAAAAAATCATCAAAGAAAAAGTCATACCGAAACGTACGCAAAAATGCTGTTTATATCTTTATGAACTTAAATGTTAACGTCAATATTATAGTAATAACTCATTTTTGGGGTTCAAATCCCACGACGTTCATTTTTTGTACAAAAAAAGCATTTTTCTTTCCTAATTGCGGAATATCACTTTAAATATATTAAAATTATAATAACTCTTTGCTTAGTGTTATGTTTTTGCTTTGCACAAATTTGACAAGTAATTTAAAGATCTAAGGTATTCAGGCTTTAACAGAGTTTGCTGGCATTTTGATTACTGCTGGCACTTGCCGGCGGACCCTGACATTTTGATAGGCAACTGACAACGTCTGGTGTTATTGGTCCCGTTTTGGTAACATGACAACCACAAATAATGCTTAGGTAGCTAAATACTTAACGCGTTCGCGAGTTTCATATGTCGCGTATTCAGCATAGTAATTCATAATAACTATGTCAAAACATATTACACAATAAAAAAATGCTTTTCAATATTAAATATCTTGGAAATAAGTAACTTTATGTAGTTGAGTTACTTGCATATCATTATTTCATATACTTTAATATAAGTCTTGTTAAATTATAATCATTTATCTATCCTATATAATGTAGTACTTTAAAATTGTTTTTATCTATATAGATCTATCATATCACATGAGATATTTGTGTGGAACCTAGTGATTGTCCCTTTGTCCTCCCCCTCCTACTAATGTCGGATATTTTAGAGATATTGTGCATTGCGTGGTAGAGTTCAATAATACTCTTTGCTTAGCCAGACGAAAAAATAAAGTTATTAAAATATTAACAGTAAGCTAGCTTTAAAAACATTGTACCGGCTAAACTGGAGGAAGGTCTTGTCAAACGCATGAGGATCTCCTGGAAGGAAACAGAGACATTCTCTCTGCGTACTCCTCTAGAGATAAAACATGAATTTAAAAAAAAAACTAAGATAATTTTATGTATTCTACTGACTACATTACTTTGATTAATGGATAATATAAGTTTGTAACCATTGCATATATTTACCGTTGTGTAAATTTTTCTAGGGATAAAAGATGAAAAAATGTACTAAATAGTGAGTCATCTAAGAGACATTTAGTGTCAAGGATTTTTAAAACCCAAAGTATATATGAATATCGGAATGATTGATTTTAGGTGAAGGTAAATCAGTGTGATGATTATAAAATGTTAAAAATATTTGCATCATCAACGCTAATAATAAACATAAAATTTGAATTTATTAACAACGCCCCTAATATGTCACTGGTTCACCTTCGATATCGTTGAAACATGAAGGCATTTACGTATATTTTGATAAAAGAGAATAAAACAATATCAACCAATCAGGTTTATTACCAATGCAAGAGTAAAGCATTTATTCTGTTACATATGATGTTGTTTTTATACTATTTGTTTCTTAAATCTCGATATTTATATGTTCTTTAAAATATTTAAGTTTTTTTTTTATTGTAAACATTCTATTGACTAGAACTTAGTATACTGCAAATTATTTAAGAAATAATAAAATATAATTATTTAATTTTCCAGGAAACCAATCGAACCCGAAAGCAACAAACGAAAATTGTACGAACGAATCTTCTGGGATGGTAAGTAATTCAATTGTTCTAATACTCGTATTTATCTCTAGCGTTACATAAAATTAAAGAAATAATTCTAATTAAATAATATAGGAGTTAAATAAGACAGCATTTAAAAATGTGATATATATTTTTTGCCTTACTTACAACTTTTAGAATTACCTGAAAATATCGCAAAGTTTTCTCACATTTGGCTTAATTTGTTTCAAAACTGCAAATTACAATAGTGTACTACGCCTACATAGGTAACCACTGTACAATATGTTCTTACATAATAAATGGTTAAAATTGTAATACCAATATTGGTATTACAATAAAAGTTTATAATTAAAAGTTTATCGTAAATGTAAGCAAAGATAAATGATTCCGTTTCATTCTTTTAATTATTCCTAATAAATTGCAAATGCAAAACCAGCAATTACGTTTTAAAACGAAATTATTATGTTGGTATATGGTAATTATAATACCAGAGTGGTTTTAAAAATTTGTTTTGATCACATTCCTGTATAGACGTTTGAATAAGGATATAATATAAGAAACCTTACGTGTTCAAAGTCGTGAAAGTGCACCTTGCACGCTTTGCACCTGTTTATTGGTCGCATATGGCGTAACTTAGGGTCACTCAATACAATTGTTTTGTTAAGTACTAATTTCAAAATAGGAACAAACAAAAATATGTATATTTCTTGAAAAGTAAACTTTATATATACGTATTAAATTCTTGTAAAAATGTTGAATAAGATAGAGGACACTTATTTTTATGTTTTCAATTACTTTTTTGTGGTAAAATACATAGTAGATAGCAGTCTTTACTAAATATTGTTTGTTCTACTAAAGTCATTCACTCTAAATAATATAGATACTAAGCAAAATACCTAATAAACATTTGTAGGAAAATTCTTAATGGTATGCATTCATATGACCTTTTGCACATAACGTCACATAGTTGCAGTGCTTTAAAAGCCATAAAAACGATATAACGATAAATATTAAGAAGCTATAATATTTTTACTTAATAATAATAAATTTATTAAGTCGAATTATTATAGCTTAATATTTCGGACCACGTGAGTGATTTTAATATAGTAGTTAGAAGTTATTACGTAAAACATTGAATGAAAACATAATATATGAGAATCAAAATTAAAAGTCTCACATAAAATTACGTGAACGGTTGAAACGATGTCTAATTATAGCATTCTCATGAAGCGAGAATGAAAGCTTTGTTTTCTTAAACGAAAATTCCAATTATAAAATGTGCATAAATGAATTCTCCTGAGGAAAGTTTCAACCTACCTTGGTTGGAATCCCGCTGCACGACCATTAAGGTAACGACCGCGACCTGCCCGCCAGCTTTCATTGTTCAGGCAGCACTTGGCATGACGCGACTACAATTTCATGCAGACATTTTATGATTGAAAGTGATTGGCAATTCTTTATGTTCTCCGTGTTCCTTTCTCTACATATTAAATCCTGAAAGTATATTTAAAATATGCTGTCCCAAAACGAAAACACAGTAGGTACGTAATTGCTTCCATATAAAATTGAAGTCTTGGAATTTCCTGTAAGAAACAACAAAAAGCTCGGCATATTGTTGATTTTGCAATGTCCGTCTACAGCGTAAGATATAGAGTCTACATTCACTGACTCTACGAGGTAAAGGTTGTTGTAACCTTTAACATAATGCGATTTGGTAGATTCCAGAGCAGGCGCAATTTCAGTTTGCTTGCATGCCATCACAGAACCTTTTATTTGACGTGAACTTGCTACCTGTAATTTAGTCTTTACCTTATATTAGCCATTCACAAAAGATATAAAAATGCAATTTCGCATCGTGTCACCTTACTTCATTTTATCTAAACAGATATAATATATAATTATTGTGTAAAAAATATATATTTTGCCGATAAACGGTCATTTGAGTATTATTGCTTAATATTCTTAAATTCTAATAAGTTAATTTTAGTATGAATCTTCTTCAATATTTTATATTTCCATTACTTCGCTCTGGTGTCGAGGCAAAGCGCGGCGTTGAGTTTTGCCACTCAACACTCAATGCCTCCAAAATTAGGCAGAACGAAGTGTTTTAACACTAGGTTCCCTCTGCCTACCCTGCTGTGTGCGGGATACAGTGTGAAGCTGATTTGATTTAATTTTTTTTCAATATTTTTGATGCGATTAGATAGTAATGACTATATAGAAGCCTTTATGACCTTTATATCAAAATGTATGATATAAACGTTTCTGTTTTGACCGTGTTATCTCATGGAGATTACGTAAGACATGTCACTGGAGAAAGTTAAATTAGTTTTGAAAGTGAAATCGATTGAACTTTCTTTTACTTGCCCATTTCATAGTTCAGTTCAGGAATTGATTTGTATGAATAATACCGATCAAATATGTACAACAAATAAGACTATAGCCTTAAGTGTTTAGACCACATTGGATAACTCAACTCAACTTTATTTGCAAATTGAGATTATTATTTCCATTTTAGTTGTCTACGTAAACAATTCCATTTCCACTTTAGCTTAACTAAGAAATTCTCTAACTGAGAATTCTAGTGTTCAGCTTTATAAATCTATATTCCTGATATTATAGTAATTGATAAAAGAGGAGAATGTAAAAAAATGTGTAAACCACTTCACAAACACGTCGGAGCGGTTTAAAGGCCGCGTCCGGATTGCGAGGGGCGACGGCGGAGGGCATCGGCAGCATTCCAGCCTTTGCGGCCGCGACGACGTCACTAGGTACATTCCCAGGCACTATTGGCTCACTGCAAAATCTGATGATGGAGAGTAAAATTTAATTGACGATCGAATAAGACCACTTGTTTTATGCAGATAAATATGCGGTCCATGACTGCTACAGTGTGAGACCTACGCAGCACTTTAAGACTTCGTGATTTCGTTGCCAGATATACTCGTATTATAATATTTTGTACTGATGACATTAAATTTATTATCATTATCATGAAGAGTTTTTATTTAGTATAATTTCGAAGGTAATCTTATTTAAATATAAGCTTTGCTATTAAAATAATGATTCTCTCAATATTTTTCTTAATAATCAGATGTATATATAGGCAACTAGTTTACTCTGGACTCACAAAGAGGTCTGCGAGGCGCTGGACGGGTAGAGGGATGAGGGGAAGTCGCGTGCGCAGCTCGTTGTCCGTCCCTGCCTCGGAGCAACGCCCCCGTCAAGGGCGGCGACGCTGCAAAATTCTGCAAGTCCGAGGCGATTCAGTGCATCGCGCCCCGCCGCGGCGGCTCCGCGCACGCTGCTTGTCCATACGAGAGTTCGCACGCTGCGCCGGCGCAGTCACACGCACCTTCCTATGTTAAATAACTGTTATTTCGGTCTTTAGTGGAAATGTTCCGCATTCTGCACTTAATACTCTCTCATGTCGATTTTATTACATCACTACCGATCTAACGTGGTTAGGCGCTATCTTTCGGTAACATTTAGTGAAGATGGTTTTACTCATTTTTTATTGACGATGAAAGTAAATGTTTTATGAATGAGCGGATGCCGAAACAGGTTTATTAAATGGATGTGTAGTGTTATGGATTGGTTCAGAAGACTTTAAACATGGGAACTGATCAAAAATTTTTTACAATGCTGGACATACGGAAGCCGCCCAGACGCTCTATGTCGCTCGTCGGTCCATACTTAAAAAGTACATTTTTTTTTATTTTTTTATTCCAAATTACAAACATCTAAGTTTATTCTAACCCTTATAATCTACCTATACTATACTTTTAAGCTAGTAAGTTGCAAAAAAATTGCAACTTACTAGCAACTTATATTTATTATACCTAATTATATTTACTATATCCATATGATATGCAAAGTATCACATATTAAATAATAATAGAAAAAAAAACAAAGTGTCTATTGATGTAACCTGTATAGAAAAATTGTGTAATTAGAATTTTTAATTTATTTTTAATTCACACGTTTAGTTATATGTAAGTAAATGTCCAAGAACTTAAGAATAATTAAAGTAGAGAAGAATTCGATGAGTAAATTTTGAAATTTCTAATCAAATTATCAGCGGAATTTATATATACTCTCTGAAAGCATGGTTTAAGTTTAAGTTATTTATATTTTGCTCTATTTTGTTTTTCTCTTTAGCTCTAGGTAGAGTAATTATGTAAAACTATAAATTCTTAGAATTTGTATATTAATTGGTATCATATTTTTTTATATAATAAAATTAATATTATTGCAACTAAGTAAACAACTTCAATGATGCTCCAAATAAACTATGTTGCTGAAAGGACACGAATGCGCCAATCGGATAACACAAAGCAAAATTTCAGTCTTCACAGTTGTTCAAATAAGCTAAAGCGTGCCATTGCTGTACGATAGAGTACATTTGACGTTAATCGTAGACATAGGCACTTGAGCTAAAAATATATAAATCATTGAAATTATAATTAAAAGTGTGTTGCTTTTTGCATAAGTACTATAAAATGTATAAGCAACAAGTAGTTATAACGGATACAAAATTTTATAGTGTAGTTAGCATTCGTCACTCTCGCCATTTGCATCCAATACAAGAAGAAGGTATTTGGAAATTATATTAACTAATCTATACGTGCCTATTTTCTAACTGTACTGACATGGATAAATTTCATTTAAATCAGTGTCTAATATAATTACTTAATCTGACCCTACAATTAAATTTTACATCATATTATCGCCCTCGTGGCACAGAGAGATAGCACAAGGTAACATTGGCAAGATTGTAAATGGAGTGGTTATGGGTTCAATCCCCAATCGGGGAGTGAATTAATTGTTCCCCACCGTGAGAAAACAACGTTCAGTGTTGAGTTGAGTAACTTATTAAAGAGATACTTATTTGAACTGATATTTTGTTAGAGCAACTGAAACTATAGAACTTACTAAGGAGATAACTTACATTTAGTATACAGTATAATGCATATATTGTGGTGTCTGTACAGGCACGGTTGAGATGTCTCAATAGATATCTTTTGAGATTGAGACACTAAAACATATTTTTAATTAATCTCAAGGTGAACTATGCGTGCGTTTTGTGTGGAAATTTATATTTTATGAATCATTTTTCTTTCTCAACCACTATATTTACCAATATCGGATCTACATTCGGGCTAGCTTGTAGTAATGTCTATGTAACACTTGCTAGATATACTCGTATCTAATGTATATGCAGCTTTACAAATTTTCTCGCATACATTCTTGGCAGTTATAGCTTAGGTAATAATACAATATTGTCGTATGAACAAGCTGGCGTGTTAATGGGCCTGAATATTGGAACTCTTCAGGGGTTACTAGTAAACCTTTCAAGTTTAAGCACATAGTATTAGTTCCGAGCACATTCCACACGTGTATCACTTGGTGAAAAGAAAAGCGTGTCTTTATTGTTTTTAGAACTATATATTGCTCCTAATATGTAATGTAATATCATGACAGGTTTTAGGATTAGCCATTCATTGCAGGACATTCTGTATAAAACAACCATAAATAAATACATGGCAATATCAATGAAATTATAATTGTTATATAGCTATAATAGATTTTATAGATAGATATAATCAAAATACCGATATCTGTAGATATTATTACTATAGTAAAGTTTGCCCACTGGAAGAAAATGAAATATTTAATATTTTTACTTCCTCGCTCTGGTAAAGAGGCAAAGCGCGGCGATGAGTTTCGCCACTCAATAGGCAAAGGCTCAGGAATTCAGCCGAAAGTGGGAAGCGGTAGAGTCTTAATGGGAACGTGGTGCCTTATAACCAGATATTCCCTGCCTTCCCTGCTATATGCAGGATACAGCATGGATATAAAAAACCACAAACTATGGGTATTATAAAGGCCAATCGTAAATCGCAAATATATAATTAAGTATCGCAAATATATATCAAAGGTGGTTCCACTGCGCCACGTTAGCCTTAAACGTATTTTTATACATATGAACATACAAATTTCATACTAGACCTCATATACATTTATAAATAATATATATATTATTTATATATATTATTTATCTATATTTTGTACATACTATGTAGGTATGTTGATTTTGCTAAAATAAGGTATGATAAGGTTAAATTTCATCAAATATTTTATAACGTTGGTGACTAAACCACCTATAAAATATTGAAGCAATGTTTAAGTTATTTTTAATTATTATTATTGATGAATCATGAAAAATCAAAAGTACTTACGGTACAATATGATAAATATAGTGTACTTTTATGACTTTAATAAAATATTTTTCTCAAAACCTATTTGAATATTTAAAATATTAAAATTGAAAAGCGGTTACTATTTATTATAAATTACTTTTTAAAATTTAATTTTTATTTCATTGTTGATTTATGTTTTATAATGAATAACTTAGTAATTTTTACGTTTCAATATTTCAGATCGTGTAAATAGAAGTGACGCTGAAGATAAAAGTCTTTCAAATGATGAAACACCGATGCCATCTTGTCCTCGACAACCACCCGACGGTGTTGAGACGCCTTCAGATGTTGTCGAAAAAACCCCAGAGTTGCCTAGTAGGCTACCTCCTCGACTTTCGACAGGATGGCCTGGCACACGTTCTCGTTTTTCATATTCTTCAAGAACTCAAGACGCAAGAAGTGAAGCAAGCGTTAAAGATAAAATTGCTATGTTTTCTGTTGATCTAGGAAAATCCACTGATCGACTCGATAAATGTGGAACTTTACCTGTTAGATCACATTCAACTTTAAGAAAAACCCCTAATATATACACAAATAATTATACCGAAGTTTCATCCTTAGACAGGAGGTTAACGAAATCTCAAGATAATTTAGATGAAACACCTCGTTCTTTTAAACGAAATTTGGATAGACCTGAAGTTCTTGGTGCCTTAGAAATTAAAACAAATGAAATACAAAACAAAAAGTATTCTACGACAGAATTGAATAATAAACCTTTATTTTATGGCAGTACTACCACCTTACCCGATGATGTATCGCTTACTCGACCTACATATCATGTACGGAGCACGAGTGAAGATAATGGCAATAAAAGTAATTCTGCTCATAAATCAAACTTAGAGTATTTGATAGAACAACGAAAAAAATCAATGTCTAAGCTTCGAGGCTTGGTTATACCAGAAGTCCAAGCCCCGATCGTTGATCTACCTGAAATAAAAGTACATGATTCTATATCAAAAAATTTCTATACTAACTCTTTAAATAAAGATTTAAAGAAAGAAAATAAGGTCAATTCCTCGAAATCTTTAAAATTAGCTGAAAATCCTTGGAAAACAAACTTTTTGCCTAACAATATACCCAAATATTCGCCAGCATTCAAACGTAAATCACTACAAGTTTATAGTGCTTCATTATCGAAGGAAACTACACCTGAACCCAAGTATGCAGAAAAAGTAGATACACTTTCAAGGATATGTAGTTATAATAAATCCCTAATAGCATGCCCTCTAAAAATTACAAAGGAAAGTTCTACTGTAAAATCTAGTCCACTGCTTCACCGACCCCTTACTAAGAAATATCTAAACGGTAACGACCACAATTTCAAAAATGTTGAAATTAAAATTTGTACTGCTACAGATATTATTGACAGTGATAACGATTCAGCTATGAGTTCGACGCAGTCAAGCTATCGTTCATCAGCATCCTCACCCATGCATAATATGGATAACGGAATAGAGTCAGATAGTTCCCGTTTATCACCACGAATAGTACATTATAACTCTTATTCACTAATGAAAGTCGAACCTCAAAACAAGTCACTTTCAACTGAAAAAAATAATGAAGTATATGTCAAAAGAAATGTTTGTCGGTCGGTGTCTTCTGACACGAACGTTTCCCTTACTTCTTCTGCAGGATCAGCAGCCACATCTGGTTCGCAAGCAAGTTGCAGTTCCCTCGAGAGTTCTGTAGCTGACTCAGATAAGAGAAAAGTTTCAAAAATATACAACGTTGATACCATAAATAGACGAAATATTGTCGCTTCCGCGAAATGCAGAAGTGGAAGAGATGTTAAACTCGAATCACCCGTTGTTGAAACAAAATTCTCTCATGAGTCTTATAACAGATCTCCCAGTCCAGTACGCAAACCGTCTGATCGCCTTTCTACGCTCACACCAACAGTGAGTGCTATAGCGGGTAAAGGCGAAAGCAGACGACGTAATAAAATAATTGTAGATACAGATTCTGACTCAGATCATGAAATTAATATTCGACAAAGAAAAACTGATTATAAAAACACAAGATTAAAACGTAATTTAAGTACATCTAATAAAAATAAGAGTGAAAGCAACCAAGAAATAAGAAAACCTGAAGATATATCTAACTATATCAAAATCGAATCAACAAAAGAAACTACTTCTCACTCGAATTCTTTGGGAAATGGTGATATTCTCAAAAGTGTTACTCATATGAAAAAAAGTGATATTGTTATGCATAAGATGATGGAAATTACTGGTGGAAAGATGCAAGAAAAATGTAACGAAGTACTTTTGATAGATAATAAAAAAGAATTAATCAAAAACACAATCATAAATCAATCTTCAACAGAAAACTCTCAGCCTAAAAGAGAAATGAGAATATCAAATCAATCTTCAACAGAAAACTCTCAGCCTAAAAGAGAAATGAGAATATCAAATAAATCTTTAAATACGATTTCGGAAACAGAACCAGTATCAAAAGTTTCAACAGATATTTATCGTCTTAAAAAAAGGATAGGATCAGGTGTGGGATTGATACTTGCTGGCGGAATTGATTGTGAAGCTAAAGATGTTACAGTAAGTACTTGGCCCAATAATATATCTAATTACTTATTTTTTTATTTTCACTGTTCAAGAATATTTAGAAGATAAACATGTATGGAATTAATGTCTTTTGAATGTAATGCAGGATAGCTGCCAGCAAATGTAATAAATTGTACCATTGACTTTAAAAAGAGCAACTGTTGAGTTTCTTGCCGGCTCTTCTCAGTAGAACTGCCTTCCGAACCGGTGGTAGCTTTTTGTTTATATGTTCATTCGACGATTCCAAAGTGCTTATAATAAGTTTATTTGAATAAAGAATATTTTGAATTGAATTGAATTTCGGAACACACATAGTAAATGTTTACTTATCAATGTTTATTTTTTTAGGTACATAGAGTTTTGGAAGATGGCATTGCTGCAAAAGCAGGAATTAAGAGGGGATCTAAAGTTCATAGTATAAACGGCAATACAATGTCAGGCTTGACGCACGCCCAATCTGTGAGCATCCTAAAGGTTGGTCCTATTTTATATTTTTTAAATTATTTCTGCTATTCAAAATCATGTTTAATTATTTATTTATTGTTTTAGGAACAACATTCAGAAGTTGTTATAGAAATTGAGAATGAAATCAAGGAAAATAGGACCGAATGCGGCTCTGAAAAAGGTAGTCATCTCTTCGTCGCTTTACCAAATATTTTAGTATTCATTCAGTTTTTTTTTTATTTTCACAATTTAATGGCTTTCATTGGTTTTGTTATTCTAGCGGAGTCGAAAGGACATCACTTAAATTTACAGAAAAGTTCAAATGATGCTGGTAATGTAGATCGTAAGACTGTAAGAGTTCTTCTGGAAAAGGCTGGGGCGGGGGCAGGTCTCGGCTTTGGTCTAGACGGAGGAAGGGATTCTCCGCTGGGTGATCGACCTTTGACCGTTAAAAAGCTCTTTGCAGGTACTATAAATATTAACATACTGTACTATTGACTTTAAAAGTAAAATTAAAAATTTTACTCATTCTTTATGGTTTTTGTACTATGATGAAACGTGGTGTATTTATTTCATTACAGGAGGTGCAGCCGCTCAAAGTGGGCGCATTATTGTTGGCGCAGAACTTCTTTCCGCTGGAGGTCAATCAATGGAAAACTTCACACGGACTCAAGCTTGGGCTGCTCTAAAAGCCTTACCAGCTGGCCAAGTTGAATTGGTTCTTAAAAATCCTTAAAGATTTAAACTTTGAGGAAATTATTTGAGTACAAGTTATTTAATTTCATTAGAAAATGATGTAAAATTTCTTCAACACATACTCCAGACTGATTTTTAATACACCTTAAAAGTTACAGTAGAAAGTCAGTATTGCTACATGCAATTGTATATAGTTTTTAATAATAATGTTATATCTTGTGTAAAAGCAACGTGCCTTGTCTTGGACATAAACGCTGTAAAGACTGCGTACAGATATATTAAAAATATAATATTTATTAATAAAAAAAATACTAGTCTTTAAAAAAAATCATAGTTATAGGCACTGTACTTACATATTATATTGGTTTCAAACTATTTGCAACAATGAAAAAAATATGTGCCATTTTAAGATATCTTTTCAAATTACCGATTATCACGTACATAATACGAGTATGTTAACAACGTTGTAAACAGCGTTAAAAAAAAACTATTTTCATTAAATGGCTCGCTGTTTTTCACAGATTCATGTAAAACAAGTAGGCATTTAAATTTCTATGGAACTGATCATTTAACATATAATTTTTAAAAGTAAAGTAAGTCTAAGCTACAGGTTACGATAAGTTACAAGCAATATATTTCAATTTCACATATCCCAGTTACTTGCCATGTGTATCACTTAAACGCTTATATAGCCTTACTATATACTAATATAATCATAGATTATATAATTTTAAGAATTTTGTATATATTATGTTTGACTGTTATTGTCATTAACTCGTATTTTTAAGTTTTGATATTATATCATATACTTATATGTATGTCATTAATATGAATTATTTTTGTTAAATAACTCATTGAAGCTATTTATGAAAACATAATTATATCGTTATAAGTGTATGAAAAATATATCCTTACATTTCCATTAGATGATGTTTCATTACCTAGTTTTTAACAATCCTGAAATTTTTATTCTGCATAGTTACGACATAGAAAACTAAAAAAACACCGCTTCAAAGTGTTTATATGCAAAATTGGTCGTCCTGGCACGGACTTCAATTATTAGTTTATAGCATGATATAAATATATTGAGCTCCCATTGAATCCAGACAAGTGCAAATTGAAAAGTGGATCAAAATAGCGGTGAAAGATTTCTTACATTGATAGCTTGGTAGACATTACAGGTGAAGCTAATAAAAACGTATTAAAAATATACAAGTATAATAGCGTTCCAATAGTGAAAGTAACAACATAATGTTTGATATGTGTAATAATATTAATATTTTGGAAAAGCTGGATTGAATAATATACATTATTAAGGGTTTACACTCATTTTATTCAACATAATTTATTTTTTAAAAAAATGCAACAACACCTTTAAGTCTAAAAAAATGCTGCGGACATGGCGTACGTTAAATATATATGTATAGTATTTAATGACAATTATTAAGTAATATTCATATACATAAAAGTATCAACAAAATTAACACAAGCGTGGTTAGGAGTTAGGACATGTATGAAATTGTACAAGAGTATAGAATATATTTATAATAATGTCAGAATTATAGGTGTCACATTAATTTTGGTAAATCATAGTTTTTTCATTTAGGCCTTTTCTCATAAGTACATTTATACAGCTATTTCTAAGTCTACTTACTTATAAAAAGATAGGCACTTTTACACTTTTACACCTGCGTTTTAACATTTCTCAGTAAAATTGCGTAGTTTTTCATTAAATCACGTTAAGTAGGTAATATTAGTAAATGTATTAAAGATTTTAAACACTATATTAATATTAAAAATAATATCTAAAAGTAATGTCGCATCTTAATAATATTTGAAGATTACCGCAATTTCTAGTGCTAATTTATTTCTAATTTCAAAAAGTTTTGTATCACAGACTTCACTTTCGTATTGTTTTTTTTATTTATCTATAATGACAAATAAAACGTAATAAGTATAAGTGTCATAGTCGTGGTTACATTACTATTTTGTTTAAAAATATATATATATCCTTTTCGTTTCAACTATCAACATCGAAAACACATTAATCGCAAACTATAGGATACCTACCTATATTTTATTTTAAATAGATTTCCTTAATAATGTTGTTAATATACATTTTTCATCAAAGTATTGCTTTTTCTTTGGATTTTAGGCTTATTTACAGGCTATTTTAGGCTTATATACAAAATACGCATACGTATGTAGGTCCAAGTTAGTTAAGTGTCGGTAATAAAATAGCTATCGTACAAAAAACAACTTATATAGTGGAGAAAGTATTAAAGTTATTTTGCGCCTGCGGCGGGTCACCGCAGCAGGCGCAAGGCAGTCAGCGCGCTGGGGTCCGCCTCGTCACCCGAAGCAGTACTGGTCCTGCGCGAACGTCTTTAAAAAGCCGTATGGCTTCGCCGTGTGTCAAACCTGCTGTGCATCTCCCGTTAACTGACATTATTTCGTCTCCTAGAAAATATTTAATAAAGCGTTATACAAGGTGACCCGTAATGAATGGATAATACTGAAACATCTCATAGCAAACATATTGGGTGCTCAAAATAAAATTAGATAATAAAATATTTTCTAGGTACCTATAAATAACCAGGAACACTTAAACTTTTATAAAAATAAATACTTTTTTATATTATTATCTTTCGATTGGAAATTTATGAGTCAGTCGCTTTCACATTCATGATATTATAATTTTTTGTACTAATTTTACAATGTATTTTCAGTATGTAGTACAATGTACTGTATAATATTAAATGAGACAAAATTTCACTTATTCACAAATTCGCCTAACGTAAGATTTACGTAAGGTTTTTATAAAGAACATTGAAATTATTCTCATTTTTTTGGGATTATTTAAAAACTTGATGAATTTTTAAGAATTTTATCCAGAAATAGTTTAAGTTCCTATATTTGCAATGTAAATATAGCGTTACATAAATTAAGCGCATTCTTTGTCTTTATATAATGTAACCTGACAGTATTCGTTATGTAACTGTTGAATAACTTTCCGCTTGCAGGTGCAGGGAAGATCGTTTTACGTCGAGTTGCCAGCTGGTCATAAGCCGTTGGTATAAATGTCAGATAATTGTTAAAACAATTTAATTTAGCAAGTAGGTATAACTGAGTATATGTGTGAAAAAGTGACTAAAAGAAGAGAGAAAAAGAAATGGGCGAGGATTGATAGAAATTCTGTCAAGAATTATTATATATTGTGTCTGTTAAAATATATAATAGATACATAAAATGTATTTTTCACTTCTTATTATTTTATATAAATTTAACTAGTGTTGTTAAAAAGAATTTAAATATTATACCTTCACGAAGTAAGCCAGACTCAGCTGCTTGACCGTTGTTAAATATAGTCTTCACAAAGATCCCCATATCGCCTCGCGGTGAGTCGCGACCACCCACAATGCTAAATCCAAGTCCTTTACCACCCGCCGACTTTGTGAAACGCACCTGCAAGTTGAGAAATTCCATTTTACTGTATATTTCTTTAATACTTATTAATCTATATTATATTTGAAATAATATTATGTATAAAATTTGCCACAGAAAATTAATTTCAATTTTAAGTAATATCCCCAAAACCACTTAGTTAATAAATTTATTTAACACCTGTTACAAGTTTTAGAAATAACAAAACAAGTTTAAGCTTTTAGACATTTCAACGAAGATGGCGGTAAGAATAATGTACTTAAAATGTAGTATTAACAAAATTAATTAAATTAATAAAAAAATAAGATTATATTGACTTTGATTTGCATTCGAATCCACCAGCTATCGCGTTTCATGAGATACGGCTCAATTGCGCCAAAACAATAATTTTTCTATAGTAAAGCAATCTGCTGCATGACAACGTATTAATAAATTACGTTTTAATAGAATTTGTTTAGCCTGATGGATATTTTGGTTGACATAACTAATATAATTTGTAAGAGTTGGGACCTATTTGCCTATGAAAATAGGCGTTTTATGGAAATGGAATATCTAGGGGCATTAAGTGCTTGCAAAGTTATGAACAGACATGAATGCCGTGAAAGGTGAGTGCGAATATTAGGAGGTGTTTCTTTTGGACTCAATGCTCAGCTTCTTTCGTCACCATATATGAATATTAGGACTGACAACGTTGCTTATAAATTATAGCAACTAAAGCAATTCGGCTAAAATGAATTTAAAAAATATTTTTACTTTGCTGTAAATTACCTCGAACGTGTGAGTATCGCGTGGTTCAGGTGCAGGAGGTTTCTTGGTGGATTTTGGAGCTGAAGGCTGTGCAAGGGGTGGACGAGCAGATCTAGGAGTCGAACTCACTCTTAGTTCAGCTACACAATTACGAAGTTGTTGTATGGTAGGCTCTTGACGAACTTGTACTCGAGGTAACCGGTAAGGTTCTTCCCATAACCTCTCCGCGGCGTCTGATGTCAATCGATTATAACCATTTCTATACACAGTTTCTACTTCAACGTTTTCACTGTACGGTCGACTTCGAATTTCCTTGCTAATTTTTTTACGCTCCATTCCATAGCCGTAGTCGACGACATCACGACTTTCATCTTCTTGGCCAATAAGCGGCGCTCTATCACGTGGTGAGGCCTTTGCTCTATATACATTTGGAGAACTACATCGCCGTCGCACAGTAGCGCTCTCACGAGGAGGCAGCGGTGATGGCGGCGCCCGCGTATGGCTAGGACTAGGGACATAAAATGTTGAGGGTTGTTGTTGGGGAGGGGCAAGCACATCGTGGGCGGATAATGCTCGTCTTCTTAAGCCCCCTCCTAGTTTTCCAAGTGCTCGAAGCAGATCTGGAGCGCCACTAGTTACTCGTAAAGATGCTGTTGTATACACTTTACCGCGATGTCTAAATGAAAGCTTAGAAGGTGGTGCTGGGGAACAGTGTGACGGAGGACGCGGAGGGGAAGGCGAACAACGAACGGGGCTTGGTTCCCGATTACCCGATCCTGGTCGGAGTCGCGAGCATCTACGGCGTAATTTTCTCCATCTTTGTGACAAATTTGCATTCCAGCTTTCTTCTGAAATTAGAAAAAAAAAACAAAATTAAGTAAATAATCAAGTCTGGTCTCGAATTAATATATATAGTAAAGCGGAAAAATAAAAATTGTCATATATTTTAATTTAATTCTCACTCGAGATTTATAAAACATAAAATTTGCACAGATTACTTTCGTAACAAATATAACACTGTAAATTATTGTAAATACCTTTTTTATTAGTGTCAGCATCTGAGGCATAATCATGCGTTCTAGGCGGAGGAGCAGGCGGGGTAGATGGCGCCGCAAAACTATGCCGCAGAGGGGTCATCCGCAGCAATCGCGGCCGATCACCGCCACGAGATCCCCAGGCGGGGGCCCCCATAATGACGTCTGAAATTTATATAAAAAAATATGTTACAATTATATATTTAACTATAGTTAATATTTATAATACTATTTTGTGGATGAACTTTTATTTCAGTTTGTGACCAAGATGATTCTGGTGTACCTACTATACGATATAATATCCTATATCTTATAAAACAAAGTCGCTTTTCGTGTCTGTCTGTTGTTTTCAACTCTTCTTCTAAACCACCCAACGGATCTTGATGCGGTTTTCACCATTAGGTCGAGTATTTCTCATGGAAGGTTTATATATAGTTTATTATTTGTACATTCTTATGTAAATTAACATAAATACGATAAATGTGTCTAAAGTCCTACCCGTTGAGACACTTTCGCGCATGCGCTGCTTTAATTAATGGTAAGTACTACATGAAAAAAATGTAATGGTGTATTGTTCCTCTTAATAAGATCTACAAAAAAGTCCGCGACAGCATATTCGTATCTTTTAAGAATAACGTGTAGTGATCATTTTTCTGTCTAAAAATAAAAAATTCAATATATTTTTTATTGTGAGGGATATTTTTCCATAATGGTATTAATCCTTATCCTTTAAAATACTTTATTAAATTCTACGTTAAATGAAGATAAAATTTGCTTTTGACACTATTTCGAAATTGCGAATAGTTTTAGAGAAAAACGCATTTAATTGTTGACACATCAGCTGTATGTTACTCAAGTTTCACTTATCACTTACTCTCAGCATATAAATAAGTATATTAGTTACGTTGGTCATTTAATGTAGATCAAAACTGTCTTTTTCATTTTAATAAGTACTTTAGAAATTGTTACAATATCAAAAAATCCTTGCTGCGAAACGGCTCGCCTCTCGCCATGCGTCCTGCGACGTTTCGCTTATACAAGCGCGTCCGCCGCGCCCGCCTGCCTTACACGCATCGGTGGTTCAGTGGTAGAATGCTCGCCAGCCACGCGGGCGGCCGGGGTTCGATTCCCGGCCGATGCATTCTATTTAATTTTCCTCACAGGCAGCCACGTAGTGCTTGCTTTTCATCAGGGACAGAATACCCTCTTCAGTATTAACCACAAACTCGAAAAAAAAACCCGCCTGCCTCTATAGCAACGAAGATTTAGATGCGTTTGCACGTATTGGATAATTGGAGTTGAATGTATTATTTCAGCGCGATATATTTGGTTTCATATTTTTTGTAGTAGTTATTAGTAGGTAGGTTTTTGTTTATAATTTCTTCCGTTTAAAAATAGTCATTTAACTATCTAAAAATAGTCATTTAAATATATTTTAATAAGTACTTGAAAAGATTAGTAGCACAGATTTAAAATTACGGTACCTACTAAAAAATCCTTGCTGTGTAAAAAAATTGGAAAATCCTTATTGAAACTACGAAAATGCAGGTTACATTAGGGTTTAATTAATTTTCACATTATCTTAAGTGCTTTGCAAACATACATTATATAAATAATCCAGTAGTAAAAGCGGGCGAAGCCGCAAGAGGGTCGCTAGTGTGGCTATATAACGTTAACGAATTTGTTATGGGCAGGCGTGACGGTTTTTAATAATGAACGCCTTTGATACAATGCACGACAACTTTACCAATTATTTTATAAATTAATATTTTTATTATTTAAGAACATTTCTTAAAAAATTGAGAATTGTTACCGTTTATTTCTAATAGATATAATTAGTTTATTTCTAATAGATATAATAAGCTGTGCTAACAAAATATTTTTTTAATAAAATATTCTATTTAATGCTATCATTTAATTCTACAAAAAACGAAGTAGGCAACTATTCAAGCGTTAAAGAGGTTAAGTAATATTCTTATCAGCAAATGTGTCTTTTTGTTGATAATAATAATGTCTCAATGTATTTTAGTTATTATAGGAAATTTTCAATGTTTAAATATTTAAAATACCTAAGAATTAGAACAATGGCTTGTTATTTTCTTCCTAAATATTTACTAAGATTAATGAATTATAGTATAAATTATATTTTATTTTACATACATTTTATATTACATAAATATTTTGTTACTTTCACGTTGTATCCCGCATATACCAGGGTAAGCACCAGGCAGATCTAGTGTCAAGACATTTTCGAGACATTGCGTATTGAGTGGTGAAACTCAACTTCAAACTCAACCACAGTGAGGAAATTAAAATGTTAAATATTTTATTTCCCCGAGTAGGAATCGAACCCACAGCTTTATAGTTACACGTTAAACCTCTCTCATACATAAATATTTCTTACTCATATTTAGGATAATTAACATTTATGTAGGTGTTTAATAAATATTAAACATAAAAGTAGCCGTATATGCCTGTAATATAAATGTCAGTGTTATTAATGCATTTTGCGTTATTTCGAAGTAAACTTTTATGCCACTGTCAAATGGTCATATTAAGTGACCACTGACACCCACTCTGTGTGGGCTGGGATAGAGTAAACACTAAATACCAAACCACTACTACATCCGGTCATCAAAAATTAGAATGTATTAGAACTCAATTTGAGGAAGAGGTTTCCAAATATTTCACATGGAATCCACGTAGACTAATTTCAAGTAAGTATTTAAAAAATCGAAAACAATATTAATATTTTTTTCTTTATAATATTTATTAGATAGTAATTATGAGTTCTGTGCTTTATTTTTAATACATTCGGTTAGCTCTCTTGATATTATTCCAAAAATAAAGTCAATCATTGAATCCAAGCAGGCGGTGTGAGTTGAATGCCGCGCACTGTTGCGCTACGGATATCCGGCCGAGAAACGGCTGCGTATTCCCCATGCTGATTGCTGAGCAGCCAAGCATGTTCATTATCCTAAACGTGGGCACGTACCTATAATACATCTGCCCATGAAAATTAAAAAATCTTTGTGGGCTCCGAGTGGTAGATATCGCGTGCTCAGAATAAATAACGTCTGGAATGTTTTAAATGAACGCTTTATTACTTTTAAAGTCTTGTCAGTACCGTCATGTTATTGAGGAAGGTGAGATTATAAATTTAAAGCTATTGTCTAATGGATTAAAAATTGTTCACGCAATGAATATGTTTAATGTAATAAAATCTTTATTTTTTTAAAATTTTAATTATGTTTAATGTAATTAATGTAAAACTTGGCTAATTCTTAGTTTTTTTAAAGATTATTTCATCAGGATTTTACAGTGTCATTCTTAGAATGGGTTTTTTGTATAGTAAAATAATTTTAGTTTTATAAATAAATTGATTAATAGAAATCTTTTCTAAATATTTTACGTAATTTAAAACGATATTATATTTTATGTATCTGCCTATTCCCGGGTTTAGTGGGCTAGATGGAGAAAACCATTGTAGAGACATTGCATATTGAGGTCTGAATGAAATGAAATGGCGGCTATTAAACAAAATATCTTCATAAAAATCATCAATCCCCTTGCTATTAGATTTATCAATAAGAATAAAAAATGTGTATGGAAATGTGTAAGTAGTCCACATATTGAGAGAAAGATAAAAGCTGTTATGTTCTCAATTAAGTTAGTGATATTGATAACAATAAAGCATAGTATAATATATTAATACAGAGTACGACGAACTAATTTATTGTAATAAATCAGATATTCATATTACTATCACCAAAAGGTTTAAAATACAATATGAGCAGCAGTCCATGGAGAGCCTCAGTAGCTACGAGAACGTAATTAAATTCCGGCTTTTCTCGTTAGGGGTGATCCGCATCTGATAAATCGCCCTGCGGTCAAATGACCGAAGGGGGAGTTTTAATGTTGATACAGCAAATATATTTAGATCTATATTCATATAAATATCTATATAATTACTTACATTGATTTTGATTATTTTATTTATGTTTTATTATTCCTATAGAATTGCCTTTAAATTATTTGTTAAATCTAAAAGCGTTATAATACCCGTCAGCCGGTACCGTTGTGAGGCGAATTCGGACGTCGTGGTCACTGATCTTCCGGTCAATTCTATGCAAGTCTAGCTCATAGGAAGCAATTAATTCAAAAACCAGACAATAAGCTATTTTTTTTTGACCACACAGTACTGTATAGCATGTTTAATTTAGAAATTGTATAATTCTATCTATATTTTTAAAGCAGTCTATGAAATATTATTGGATAATAGATAGAAATAGACCTGTTAACCTTCGTTATACGAGGTGTTAAGTTTAGTACAAGTTAGCATTTAATTCAAGGTAACGTATTAAGTTGAGAATTATCTATCTTTTTTTATTATATACATCTATATTGTAGTTATATATTATTTATTAGGAATTTTCTTTAAGTTTTTTTTTAAAATGGTTTATTATGAATTTGATCGTTTATCGTGTGTATTATCTTCATCGGAAAAAAAAATAAAACCAAAAAATTTACTTCAAGAGTACAAGTGTAATTTGCTTTTATCTTATTTAATAAACTTTCCGCTTTTGTTTACCAATCTAGTTAATACCAGGCAGCGCTATATTCTGTTAATATCCAGACTATACGACTTAGGGTCAAAAATCTTCATTTTTCTAATATCATTATTTTTTATTAGCTTTTAACGTCTCAGAAATAATAATTTAGAATTATTGATGTGATCATATTAAGCTTACTAATTTTAGAATTGTAGCCAATTAGATTCTCACATTTGAGGTTCATTTACCTCGTTTTATACAAAACGTGTGAATTTTTAAAACATTATTTCCGTTACTTGTGTATCAGTTAGCAGAGCCCAGAAGGGCAAACGTTAATTGTTAATTCAAACTATAACTACGTTGTTTCTCTCATCAAATGGCTGACTTGTAAATTTAACTCAATTTTTTTAATGTAATTTAATATCAAAGGCAAAAAAAAATCTATTACCTAGGATACGTTTTTATAATATGTATTAGTAATTTAATTATAAATTAAAAATTTAAAAGATCTAATCAATAAAGATAACCCAATGTGAGATATGTAAAGTTAAAAAAAAAAAATTAAATGTGGTCAGCCAATTTGCATCTATTACAAATATTGAATTTAAAAGAACATTTTGTATTTAGTCGTTCTATAATAGAAATTTCCAATAAAAAATGTGTACATAACATTTAACGGTTCGTACATAAACAGCACCCACATATATTAAGCAAAATGAGATTTATGCGTAGCTACACTAGCTGCGAGGGCGATGTGGAATGTCACTCACGATTGTTAAATAACTGCATTAAAAATCTAAAAATATTTTTTTTTATTACATCACTTTTTATTTACATTACAAAACATTACATACATTTTTACTAAAACTACATCTTTTTAGTTATTGGCTCCAGTGTGTTCTATTGTTGATTTTGAGTCTTATTCTATCTTGCTATTATAAATGTGATAGTCTGTGAAAACGAATATTTATTGGTATTTCATAGAAAAAAATATTTATTATTGCAAATTTGAGTTTATAATTTTTTTAAGCTGTACTTCCCCTAGACCTGAAATTGGTACGGAAGCCTCGGAGGGTCCTACTTACTTTACCGGTTCCGGACTGACCCGGTTTTTTTATGTTTTGTTTACGCTACCCTAAATTTAACAAAATAATTAATGTACTAAAATGCAGATTTTTTAAAAATAATTATTTGAAAATAAAATACATGTGAAATAATTGTTGTTAAACATTAAACTAGTGAAAGTAAATCACAGATAATAAGTCTATTATCTGTTTCATTTGTAATACTTGTATGTATGCAGAGTCAAAGCAAAAAAAAGTATTGTTCGTTTTTTAATGTGTTTCTTCTTAAGTAGGTCGTGCTGAGAGTACGGTACCGGTTTTGTCACGGCAAATCTTTGCGCTTACAATAATATTTACTATCGAACAAACTTCTCATCACCGATGCTCTAGATCATGGGAAATGACTGTTCTCCTTATTATCTTGTTCAGTCACCTTTTATTTAATTTTCCCAGGTGAAATCGTTTGTTCCAGTTCGTTACAATGTTATAGTTGAACGTTTCTTTTTAGAAAATTTATAGACGCTTAAGTAATTAGAATAAATGAATTTTATAGGAAGTGTTTACTTCTGCGGAATTCTAAATAATATAAACTATTTATATAAAGAAATATGGTGAAATTAATTTCATTCGGTTTTGTTTTATTATATTTTTGCAGCAAAACGTCATTAAGGTTGTTTTTCTCTTTGTCTATTTTGAAATAATTTTTGAAATTTTGAAATAATACATGTCATAATATATGTATTTCATTTTATATATTGTTTATTTATATAATTTGTTGTTGAATATATAACTACTATTCCAAATATAGATAAAAATAAAATAAAATTTAATTTACATACTTTTCTGTAACAAAGTAGCCATGCTGTAATATTAGATTATATTTATTAACCTATGCTTGGCTCTAAGCTAAGTTCGTGAGAAAATTGAGAAATTTACTTCAAGTGTGTATAAATACGCATTTTTCTAGGAAGCGTGGTTAAAACACCGTTATTATGTAATTAAATGCATGTTTTAAACATAAATGTTAATATGTAAAATATGATTACACTTTCAATTACTTTCAATTGTCTTCAACATAGAATAGATTGTCAAGAATGCATTAATTTGGATCAATATAAGAAATAACCGACTGTTTAATGTAGGGCAGTGTTAAACTTTAATATTTAGATACTAATAAAAGTCTATTCTTCTTCCTAAGTCCTTCCTAAGTCTATTCTTCTTACTATTCATGTTTATAAAAACAAAGTTTTTCAGATATACTGAATAGAATTTGTTAAATAAATATATTTGCTTGCATTTCATTTTGCTTATACTTATACTATGTACAGTAGGTACGCTCGTTCGTAGTCACATTTCACGGTCGAGTGGCGGAATTCAACACCGCACTTCATCTGGACGCCAGAGCGAAGAAATTAAAATATTAAATATTTCATTTCCTCGCACAACCTATCGCGTCAGTCACACGGTGGTGCCTTTGCGCCACGACTGGCCTCAAAAAGTGAAATAATATTTTCAATTGAATTTAATATGATAACAGTGTGGCTTAGTAATCTTTAAGCAGGTTTCATAATGCTATTCATAGCATAATAATTAATTGTTTTAATCACAGCATACATAAGTACAATAAAGTTACAGAGGTCAGAGAGTACTACAATCCATTAATTAGCATTTTGTCATTGCTATATATATATAATTCTAAATGATGCTATACTAAATTGCAATCAAATAAATAATTATATATCTAATATATAGTAATTAATTTGCTATTATCTACTGTAAACTGTTAAGAAAAAACACCATCGTGGCGCTGTAGAACAGTGCCTGACTCTATACGCGATGTGTGAAGGTTCAATACTAAACGAATATAATATGTAAAATATTTTTTGTTTTATTTCCGCTCTGCTAAGAAAAAGCACTATTCTAAAATTCCCAGGATAACAAAACTTAAGTAAGCCTACTCTTAATTTGTAAACCTAGTACAAAGACTGACGCTGTCAAGTGCCGGTTCAGGAATTCTTCTATTCAGCACTGTCGTTGACCGCCCTCTTATGTAGCCATATCTTGATACATAAAGAGTCTATTGTCCGCCTGTCGGATTTCTTATCTCATGCGAAAGACCTAACGTTTATATTTATTTTATGTATTCTTATTATATTTTTATCTTGTTACTGGTAATATTTTATATTTATTGAAGCAATTTATTGGAGAATAAACCACAAAGTGTTATTTAATGTTAATATCACAGATGAGTGCATTTTCCACTCTACATTTTATTCTTAAGCATCAACGGGCTGTGTTTTGCTAGTTTTGATATTACTGTTCAATAAATTTTGAAAGTCAAGGTATTTTATTCGACTTAATTTTTTACTTTTTTAATAATTATTATATTCTTATTCAAATAAAATCACTAGTAGGTAGGTATACTCTACATAATTGTTTAATTGACAATGTTCTAATAGAATATAAGTATTTTGAAAAATATATCAACTAGATTTTTCTACGAAAAACCTTCTGTGAAATATAAATAATATCCATTTACTATATATTATAAACAAGCAATAACAGTTGGGAAGCACCTGATTGTAAAAGCGATGGTTGTGTGACGAGCACGAGGCGCTCTCTCTGGACTAAATATTTAATAATGTTTTACATATGGCAGGTGCAATAAAAACAGAACGAATTTGGGCACCGAAACTTAATATACAAACTTTCTTAACGGATTATTTAAAAAAAAATAAAGAATTATGGAAATAAAATTGCTGGATATTTATTACTTTTATACAAGATTTTTTTAAGCAGACATCGTGATTTTAAAAAATATGAATAATATAAATAATTTATTGTAATATTATATACTAGTAGACACAAATTATATTAAGGCGATCATGTCGTGACATATAAATAACGTGAAAGGGTGCAGAATGCACATTCATGTCAAATGTTTCTCGTTGATAGATCAAGGCCTTTATTGATTTTGATTAGAGTTAAGCTCTAGTCCCAATTTGAACATTATTATTAAACTTTCAAACTTTGTGTGTGTTGTGAGTTTTTTTATATAACTTTTTTCTACATAACGACAATATAGGAATAGCAAACGATAAATAATGTCATTTAAAAATCCTTTAAGTTAATTTTAATAATAAATATATAAATGAACTAATTATTATTATCAATGTAATAAGCTACAAGGTATATATATACTTCCACTTTTAAGTATCACAAACGAACGTTTCATTAATAGTTTAACCCACACATTGCCTTAATTGGTAGATCTTATGCGTGAGCAATGACCTAACGCCTTCTTACTAATAAAGAACTTGTGATAAACATAAGCCAAGGATATATTATGACTCAGTTACGACTATAGCTCAAAGCCTAAAATAAAGAAGATAAATATGTATTTTTAAAGTATAATAAATAATTTAATTATACTAACGTCCTGTCTAGGCAGACATACCTAGGCAGGTATATTGTCAAATATTAGGTAACCAGTTAAGTAATTCATAAGATATCATTTGCACAACAAAGGGTGTTATAACAATACTATGGATTAATCGTCTAATGGATTGATGTGTGTTACAATAGGCACCGCAACATGCGTGCCGTATAGGTAATAAACCGAGGGTGTTGGATGAATGCACTACGAGCCCTGGCGGTTGGAGATCACGAACAAAGTAATATGGCTTTTATACCTTTGTTTATAAGAAAATATAAAATGTAGATGGAATTTTGGTACAATTGTCTGCCGGAGTGTGGCGGCCAAATACGAGGGCTCGACTTGCGAGGGGACGGAATACCCTAGCCTATGCAGTGCCGCCAGCTATGTTTTTAAACATTTACTTATCTAGTTTCCAGCTGACTAGCTTATTACTTTTATGATTTAAATTATCATTCTTGGTAATATTCAATTATTAATTTTAATATAACAATAAACTATGTCAGATATGTTTCTCAAACTGTGTTTCGGATATACTCTTATAAACTGTTATTCGCTATTAAATATGAAAGAAATAAATATTAATATTATAAACAATAAACTTATAATATAATACCATATCTAATGTTACTTTAATTTTATGGAAAGCCCTGCATAAGAACCTAAAAGCCATAAATATATATTTCTTTACAATGTGCTCTACAGTCATTTTTAAAATATAGAGTATTACAAATTGTAAATAACAAATGTAACGTTTAATAAAAATAATACCTTATGAACTGGTTGAAATCCAAAAACTTCAGTATCTTAACATACTGATTTATTAAAACTTTTAACATATAATTCTATTACTATAAACAATTAATCACAATTATTAATATAAATATCGATCATAAATTCACAATTTCACAAAAACTAGCAAATGACATTAAGCCTCACGACCGTCTCTACCGGCGGTTGAATTTATACTAACATAACCTTAAAAATTACGTACGCAGCTCTATGAGACCGTTGAAGAAACTGTTTACAGTTTAAACTCAGTACTGACTGTATTAGAATATTGTTAATGGAGACATACACAAATAATGACTCATAAATATGACAAATATAGTTATATAAATGGTAGTATATGTAAATAATTTATACTTAAATAGATAATTTATAAAAAAAGTGACTTGACAAACTTTTCGCATACATTCCTAATTCTCTATATTTGAGAAAAAAAAAATTAAATATTATTAGCACTAGGTACATACTAGGTTCCAAGGTTTTAACTTTTATGACAGTATTTTAAATGTTTTAAAATAAATAATTTTATGATTTTTACAAATAATATTGTATAGGAACAAAGTTTGTTTCATTACATAGCGAGATATCCGACTCTACTGATGATCTAAAAAATCCAAAAAATCGTAGTATACGAGTATAAATACGAATAAATAAATTTATTATAATGAAAAATAAATATATAAATTAAAAAAAAAGTTAATAGATCCACTTTTTTCATCTAAAAAAATATCATAAAATATTTCTAAGAAAGTAGTCAAAGCAATCACAGCAACAGGTACTCTATTCTTGAGAATGTTTAAATTTTAAAAAGTCGGACACTTTGTTTGTGTACCTGCACGTCTCTCGAGACCCTTTTATCGTTCAAGGAAACCCGCCAATGAATGATCTTAAACAGCTAACAAAAACTAGCTTTTGCTTCCACTTGTAAATATAAGTGACGCCGCTTTCAAATAATACTTGTTGAATATTTTCATATTTATTCAAAAGTTAACTAATTTTCATTTCTTCGCTCTAGTATCGATTCAAAGAGCAGCGTTGAGTCTCACCACTCAATATGTAATGCCTCCAGAATTCGGCGGAAAGTGGAGAACGGAGTGTCTTAACACTAGGCTCCCTCTGCTCACCCTGCTACTAGGAGGATACAGCGTGAAGGTGTTTTTTTAAAAACGTTTATTTTAAACACTTTGTCTTTCAAAGTTAAAGTAAAGTTGCGACCAGAGTCAATATTAATACAAAGTTCTCCCTGCTCACTCGGCAAAATAGTCACTACATTTAAAATTTAAAAAAAAAGACAATTTACGAACTGTTTGCTGCATATTACCTTAAGACAAATTATTAATAATTAAAATCAATAATGTATTAGCAAATAGCAATGCGCTAGAATCCTAATAAGGCGTTTGTCATGTCCATAAACGAGGGGCATAGCGTTCGTGGGTCGGTTAGCAGCGCGTGTTTCCTGCGCGCGCGCACTCTGGAAAGACCACGCGCACGACTCTAAAATGTAACTAGCCGTGTTATATTAAAGTTATATGGTGTCATATATAGGGGAATAAATGGTCAATTTATTTTAGTTCACTTCAATTCTTTAATACTTTTTACATGAACGTCAAAACTATTATAAAAAACTTATAAGGTGGCTTAGAAATTAACTGTAACTGCTTAAAAATATAATATATTTTTAATCATTAAAAAAAACACAGTAATATATTGTTATTCTTGTGTGTTAATTAATTTTATGTCCTGAACTTAATATTTGTAAACTGATATTTCTTAATTTAACATTTATTAAGCCCTTTATATAGAGAATAGTTTTAAAATCAATATTTTATATTAGATTTAATTTAAATTATATTGCACAAAGTAGCTTTTGGATCATTGAAATATATAGTATAAAAAAGAAATAATAAATACTATTAAGGGAGTAATGGCATTTTAAGATAGAGATCTTAATAAAAATAGATTTCCGAGAATTTCTCTTCTTTAAACTCATCAACAGTAATCATTTAAGCCATTTCGCAAAAAAAATATTATAATGAACTATATTTTCTGTTGAAACATCCTGTATATAAACACGCTTGTTTTTTGGTGTGGCACATAATTATTATAGACGTGTACGAGTGCGCTTGGTTTGTTTAGTCTGCACTTTACTTACACTTCAAATGCATGTTATATTGAAGGTAAGTATATAAGATAATAGAATTGAATGTAGGTCTGGTCCATTTTACGGGCAACCAAAAAAAATTTTGATTATTTGGCTTTTATATTTTACATAAAAACTATTTTACGATAATATCAAAGATTTTTTAGTGTAGTAGATTTTTAGTGTTATAAGATTTTGGTAATGCTATATGGTAATGACAATGGCACCGCTTATATAAATTTATTTAGAGGTTTGAACTTACTGTTGTAAATTTTAATTTAATGTGTTATTGTTCCGCTCGGCAGCCGCGCAGAGCCGTTTCAAATTGTAATATAATTCCAAGCAACGGTTCTACTATTTATAAGTTGAACGTACCAATTATTATTCTCATATTTTTATAATATAGCATTCTGCTACGTTTTGTTTACCTGATGATAATCCCTTTTATTTCATTAAAATTCAGCCAAAGAAACTCTACATACCGACATTTCCTCAAATATATTTTATTTAGCTTCGTTGTATACAGCAAGGTTTTCACTGTATTCTAAAGGCATTGCGTGTTTAGTGGCGCCGTGTATCTCAACTCCGCGCTTTGCCTCGATACCAGAGCGAAGAAAAGAAAATATTAAATATTTCATTTCTTCGAGAGGGGATAGAACCTACAATTTAACGAAGGCTGATATTATTCTTCTTATCAGTGAAACATGTCTCCAACGTAAACACAAGCTCTCATCACCACACTTAAACCATCATTCATTACACTTCTCATTCTCATGTAAGAGTAACAACAAAGGGTTCCTATACAAACTTCTTAGTTCAAGGTTCTAAGAAAGGCACGCCTTTGGCACTCCCTTGGAATGCGCAATTACTGGTTGCTAATACCTATACAAGGAATACATTCGGGGGTATATTTGTCGACGAGCTTATCACCTAAATCGATGATAGTAGAATAAACGAACGAAGATAATATTACTTTTGTATGTCTTTTTACTATTTTTAACTATTTAAAGAATTATTACTTAAAGGAAAAATGTTTTTACGTAGCACTGAATAAACTGTACGTAATATTTTCGCAATTTTAGTTCATATTTTTTTAAAATAAAAGCTTTATAAGAATTAGACTAGATGTATAATATGTAGGTACTAAGTTTTTCTATATCGTAGGTTCAAACTAACATTTTTAAAAAATCGTTACTAATATGGCTATTAAAGTGGTAAAGGAAGCAAATTGTGCGTTCAAGGTTCAATATTGTTACATGACCTTCATGGTGCCTGACTTTAGCTATTTCCAATTTATAATGATACAGTTGCTATTTAATTAAGAACAATGATATACATTATTATTTCTATACAAAAAAAAAATCTATGAAAAATCAAGAATTGACGTAGACGTATTTTTTTAACAAGATAACATAGATGAATGAACCTAGACTGTTATGTATTATGTATGTATATAATATGTCTAATTGTAAATACAACTATTATATAATAAAATAATTTAAAAAGCATATTCTTATAATATTTCAATGATATGAAGTAACCGTAGCGTATATTTTTGCAATCGCTGAGAGAGACTACTATAAAAGGGCTCCACTGTTAACGTATTTAAGTAATACGGAAACTCCTTAGAGCATGTAAGTCCCACGCTGTCGCAATAACAAACGAGAAGTCACAATCAGTCTACATCTAGATGATATCACGTCTGATCCGGGTCGCCTTGATTACACCCATTGTTTACATGTTCATTTCAATTCTTGATTTTGTATTAAGCAGTAGATTAATAGATTTTAGAAATTACTAAATTTTCCTATATATAAATATTATACTTTGAGGGTTCCGTACCTTTTAAGAAAAAAAGGAACCCTTATAAAATCACTTTCTTGTCCGTCCGTCTGTCTGTCCGTATGTCTGTCTGTCAAGAGCACTTATCTCAGGAAAGCTTGAAAATATCGAGTTAAAATTCAAACCATATATAAAATAATATTAATATAATATTTAATTGCAATATAAAAAGTTACCACCACTAGCGGACCCTACTGCAGCTTCGCTGCGACACACGTGTCATAAGTGCTCGAGGTAATTCCGACCGCAGGTACAATGAGTTATGTCGAAACGATTGAACCTATGTAATATAGCATACAATATTCCTCGCTGGACTATTTAACAAAAAAAAATGTTCTTTTCAATCCAGTAGTTCCTGGTACAAGTCAGTTTAACTAAATAGGCTCTACCTCTTTAGAATATTATAATAAACTATACACCAGTATACATTTATCGTAGTTTTCAAAAATAACGAATAGTAAGTAAGCGTAAATAATAGCTATGTTTAGTTTCACAAAAGCTTCTAATTTGTAATAATAATTTAGTGTCATATTGTTATAAAAATAACAGTAGCGCAATATGCAAAGTAGTCAGTGACTAATAATAAAACAATGTAGGCACCATATATACTGAATTAGACAGACGACTGTGGTTTTAGTAGATATAAGTAGATTTTAAGTTAATTATCATTTATTATTATTATCAAAAAAAACATTAGTTTTAAATAAACAAATATTCCTTAATTTGATATTCACACTAGATGTGTACTTGTGTGCTTGTTTTCAACTATAAACTAAATACAGGAGGTATTTTCAGCATTTTGTTTAGTCTAGAGACTGAAGTAACGCCTACGTAAATTATCACGCCTATTTGTCAACAATAGTATAATTTTATTTATATTATTGGTTTATGACACTGGCGCGCACGAAACGCCATGCATTAAGAACTGAACTGAACTGGTTTTCGTACATAGTTAGTTAATTTAAGGGATTTCAAGGTACAATACATGTATGTAGGTACGAAGGAAACGATTCTAGTTTAAAATATGCGAAAGTGCTTAACACGAGTTTTCCATCATCGGTACATTTGCAACGATGTCGTGGGAAAAATATATCACCCATTGTGTTGCCTCTGACCTGCTATCATCCGTTCACTTTTTTTCTGAGAACTAATTAATGTATAGAGTAGTCTTATCTATTACGGAGGTTTATTGAAATTTATTAGTATAACAAGAAAAGAGTTAATACGCGAAAAGCTTACAATCAATTTCTTATTAATCTTTTTAAAAAATCCCTTTATATTATTGCTTATTTCTTAAAAATATTTTTTGAAAGAATATTTACAAAAATGTATTAAATATGATAGATATTATTCATAGCAATATTGGGAGCTAAAAATAATATAATAATTATATAAGATACGTAATTTTTTGTAATTTAATTTACGTAATTTTTTTATCAAAAAATATAGTTGTCAGTTACAATCACTGAGGCCATTTCATTTGTTCGCTTTGATGTCGAGGCAAAGCTCGGCAATGAGTTCCGCTACTCAACACGGAATGCCTCCAGAATTCAGCACTTACCACGGAGTGTCTTAACACTACGTTCCCTCTGCTTCCTGCCGCGTGCGGGACACTAAAAAAACTCAAAATAAATGGAGTATGCATTAAAGCTTTTATAATTTTTTAATCAGTGCGGCTACTCGGCAATGCTATAGGGTTTCATGATGGGAACCCAGGCAGTGGTTCCACTTGAACAAGTACCACGATACCTATCGACAAGTGTCATATCACCGTTATAATTACAGTCTTACGTAGCGCCCGCATCCGATTGCTATCGAGACTGTGTGAACGTTGCTTCTGCATATGGGGTAAAGATTATAACTGTTGAGCATAATATACTGTAACTTTTTTATATATATTTTATTTTCAATTTCACACGTAGTATGGTAGAAGGCTAGTGTCAAGACACTCTGTCTTCCGTTGTTGCCCGAATTGAGACATTGGGATATGTGTGACGAGTGGCGAAACTCAACGCCACGTTTGGTGCGAGACAATGAAGATATTAATTAAATACAAGTAGATTATTGTATAGGTTTTGTATTTTTATGTGAATTTTTTTGTGCTTTTATTCACTGTGTCATATGGTATATTTTTTTATTAATTATTTAAGTAAATTAAGATTACATTTTTTTATTGAATATTACATTACGCCAGAGAAGGTAAACATTTACCTATCAAAGAGTGTATTTTGTAGTCTAGTACAATAAATATTATACTTTTGAAGTAAGTCTATATTCATAATTAAATTTCTAGGCCTAAAGATCATTGAAATACCAACGCAATTTAAAACTCTTCAAACAATTTAGTCCTAATTGCACTTGTTCATTTTACCCTCCAGACTGTCTGCGATCGCTTTGATGTGACAGATTAAAAAAAAATTACTACACAAATGCTGTGAAATTGGAATTTTGGGTACTATTTTGTAAATATAATTACACCTAGAAGCCTTACGGAGGGGCCTTATCAGGCAGGATATGGGTTCGATTCCCACTTCAGAATTGACAGACTTTATATTTTCATTTGAAAGTAGGGAGCCGAGTGTCTTAGAACTAAGCTGCCTCTACCTACCCTGCTACATGTGGGATACAAAGTGAAGCTGAAAAAAATTGCATCTATACTTAAAATTATTTTCTTATATAGTTATAAAGCTTTTGGTAGCATAAAAATAACCAAATAACAGACTCTATGTTCCTGAATAGAGATTATACTGATTGAATGACTAATAGGCATATGTTAATGAGTATTATGAATGGATGTCAATTTATCAGCGAATAATAGCTTAACTAAAATATTTCCTTATTATTCACAAGTATTGCTTTTAATTGTTAACGTATTTCACTATCACTTGCGGTCAGACACTCAACTAATAAATGTGTGACAAACTACGTACTACTATTACGCATCGTTTATTAATTATATTACTAATAAAACAGAAGATAAAAAAAATACTGTGATATTCCTCTAAAACGAAATTAGGAAATGAAAATATAAAATATTTCATTCTTCGAGTGGCAGTAAATTGACTCCAGTATAACTATGGCGTTATCAAAGTACAATTGACATCGATTATTTGAAATCAAAATTATTATGATTTTGCTATTAAGGCGCGTCATGGCGCAGCGCAGACAAGAGCGACGGTTGTGTTTTCGATGCCCACTCGAGATAATTGTTAATTCATTATTTTTATTTCCTCACTCTTGAAAGAGTTGACTTGAGTTTTGCTACTTACCTCAACATCCAAACCTGCTTTATAAACAATCTTTCAAATATCTTTCAAATTGCACAGTGTTTGTTGATTGTTGCCATATACAACTATGCACATAGCATACGTGCAGTACTACGCTTGTTTAATGCATTTGTAGCAACAGTCAACACCAATTATTTGTTTAGAATTGCTTCTCTATGTTTTCAAATACGAATATAAACAGTTTTTGTTTTAGCATAACTGTTGTTATTTTTAGGGAAGTATTTTCACGAAATGTTAGATTAATTCTATAACTTCTGCTCTAAGAGTCGTCCCAACAAATAGAAATCAGGGGAAAAACAACAGTAAAATTATCAACTTTGGATTCTTTCATGCATAGTCCAATTGCGTCGTATTCGCTTACTGACTTTGATGTTTCAAAGTTTTCCAATAACAAATATAATCAAATCTTGAAACTTTGAGTGTTCCGCACAGTTTGGCTACTGTGAATGGGGTCTAAAAATATTAAGAATAAATATAAAATATAAAACATGACAATAAAAATGTATTTAAAATAAATAAATTTCCAGTTTCTTATTTCATTATTATTGTAAATTACAAATAATTAATTTCATTTCCACAAATTTCAAGTCGCTCAGCGCGCCATGGAGCGGGCTATGCTCGGTGTATCTCTTAAGGATTAAATCCGAAATGAGGAAATCCGGAGGAGAACCAGAGTTACCGACATATCTCAAAGAATTGGTAAGCTGAAGTGGCAATGGGCGGGGCATATGTGTCGTAGAGCCGACGGCCCCTGGTACAAACGTGTCTTTGGGTACCGTACTAAACGACCGGTGGGACGAGCCCCGTGCCAGATGGGCCGACGACATAAAGAGGTTTGCGGGAAGCGGAAAGCTGAGGATCGAGTGTCGTGGCGAGAATTGGGTAAGGCCTATGTCCAGCAGTGGAAAAAGCTGGCTGTTGATGATGATGATGATGATGATATTATATAGGTTTATGAAATTAAAGATATTTTCCATTGGGATGGAATAGTAGATGTATCGTTGGACACTGGAGTAACTATTTTACTTTGTACCTATCCTACTGCTGCATCTATGGAGCATCTGTTTTTTAGTGAGAATCGAACCTACAATAGTCGCGTTTACAGTGCCATGTAGTCCCATGCGTGCGCCCCTTCGCCGCGACGGCTACTATTCATTTAAAAATGTTTATAATTATAAAAATATAAATAATCACTCTATTAATTCAACTAGAGGTAGTCGTGGCGCAGTAGCACAAGCTTTAAACTGTAAATTTTCTGTAAACTATTAATATTCTCAAAAATTTTGCAAAATGTGTGGAACGGAGTATCTTAACACTAGGTTCCCTCAGCTTACCCTGCTACATGTGGAATATAGCGTGAAGCTGATAGATATATCAAACTATGGGAACTATTTATTTTATAGTCAATATATATAATGATGGAGACCCTTTTGTTATACCCGCAATCCTTTCTGCTGAATTTTGTCACGTTTGCCACTGAGCATGAGTCATAGGTATAGGTACAGCAGGTCATCGTTGATATTCTCACCAGAATATAAATTAATTATGACTTATTGAGTTGCTTTATACATCCTAATTTTTAAGAGACATTATATAATATCGTGCATGTGTAGTGTATTAATGTATTATGTATTTTATTGAATTGTTTTGAAAGTACTTCCATTACTAGGTATTTGTTAAAATATATTATAATATAATTGCATATATTATAATATATTTCATTAAAAAAAAGTTACTAAACTAATATTTATAAATTATACAACTATTTATACAACTTTACAACTATATACAACTATTCTTGATAATTATAACTTTAGAATACGGCAATTTTTAACACAAAAAAGTTCAGCCATCTAGTACATTTTATTGAAAATCTAGTTTTAAAGCCAGTTCTTATCCTCATGTAGTGTCACTAAATTTCACTAGATGGCGTAACCTCAAACTATTTATAACATTCCTAGATGGCACTGTAAGCATTTTATTTAAACGTTATAATTTATAATTTTTCTCAATTCTCATTTTTTTTTAAATACAGCGTAAACATATTTGTTTTTTCCCAAGGATTATACTATATGATATAACCAATAAATATGTGAAGATGTGAATTATTCACATTTTCTTTATTCAAATAAGATAATAAGCTTGACCCGGCGGCTAGTGAGAGACGAGCTCGTACGCGGGAGCCTGGCTGGAACGCGGTGCTCGGCAAGGCAGGCCCGCTGCCGCCGGCCGGCAGTGCATAGTTATTCGTCGCGGTGGCAGGTGGCACGACGCCCTCGCACAAGTTAGTTGCGTTCGCGTATCTGCCTCTTTTGTTTATAACACCTGTTGTACTTCCTATTTTATTATATTTCCAGCCAAAAGTTCTAAAAAGTAATAGCTAGATATAAAATGTGAACTTAAGGTGTTGTGAAAGTGTACGTTCAGAATACCGGCTACAGAAGTACAATTTAATGTGAAATTGTCATAAACTATGTTTGCGATACTCATGTGGATACGGTGAAACGGAGTCCACTTTCCGTTCTTAGACTTGTAAGTATCAGAGTATTCTATTTTATAATTTATCCATTATTTTATATATTTATCTATATAATAGAGCATAGATAGTGCGCCTCCTTTGGATGGTTCTGAAGTGTTTGGAGTAGTGGTTACCAACAGCGGCCGTGGTCAGCCCCGACCACGAGTGAGTTGAACGCCCGCCGCCGCGGCCAGTGTCACCGTTCATCCAATCGCAACCACAATATTACCTCACCTTGACAATAATGATTCTATTAAACTCGATTTAGCCACAATTGCACGAATTATATCCTATTTATCCATATAGCAGCTGTATGTCACAGCATTCTGTACTGTTCTACATGACGATGTGATTCCTTGAAGTTTTGTTTTTTAATAGTTTATTTAAATATTCACAAGTCCGCCCGGTCTTGGTGGCTGCCAACCTTTACTTAGGCACCCATTTCGAATAACTAAGTAGTTCACTGTCGTCTTATTCAAGTGTCATACAAATTTCGTGATTCTAATTCTAATATTTCTTTCTTTTTTTTTGTAGAATAATTTCTTTATTAGTGTTTTAAAAAAAAATTGAGATTGGTTTGTGATAAGGCGGTAGCAAGGTCGAATCTGTTGTTTAATATATCAACGTATCAATCGGAAATGGTTTAACATAAGAAACTCTTTTGTCTATCTTGTTTGAAAAGCACTTTATATCGCCTGATGATTCGTGATCACCAAAATACCTAAGCAGTAAAGTGAGAAGTTAGTCAGAAGTCAGGAGATACGGTAATCTGAAATTGCTTTGCAAACAAACTCCGCTAAAATTACGTACTTACATATTTTTAACTTTAAAATGTTGTTCCATGTATATCGCGCGAAACTGTTAAAATTCACACGGAATTACACAAGCCAGTACTTATATTTATATTCAAAGGAAGCAATTATAAGTATAAAAACGCATCCGACGTTCGTAGAAAGCTTTCGAATTTATAAAAAGTCGCCATTAAAATCAGTCTTTATTAATTATGAATTCGCGCAAGGCAACTCGGTTGGGGTCAAGCCTCCTTATCCTTGAGGAGGACAAGAAATATGCGGTTCTCATAGCTGACCTTCCACTTGTAATGTTTCTCGATTCTTTTATCCTTTGCTCATTATTGAGGTCTAAGAGTATTCTTGATGTCTGCATCGCGCTTTCATGCAGAATTTTTAGATTTGTTTATATATTATATAATTGTTTGTTTTCTTTAAGAATATTTTCTAAAGACCAATCAAAATTTGTGTTGGTCATTACTAATGGAAATAAATATATTAAACATCTACCTATATTATATATCTATATACACAATTGATATAATACAAAAACTGTTTGTAAAAGTTGAATTTTATGTGCTTAGTTTAATGGGAACGTAAGGGAAATTGTACTTCCTGACATTATTAGACACTATTCATAGACATTTCCCTTTGTGTATCGAACTCACTACGCTGCAATTTCTATAATCAGGCTCGTAAAACCCTTGTTTAATATTATTTAATACTAATTTTTGTCTGCGGCTTCGTACGCGTAGTGAAATGGAAATAAATAAAAGTTATACTATGATGCATGCCACATTCTTAGTGCCCGAGGCCAGTAGTAACTAGGAATAGTAGAACATGCAAACGTTTAAAGGGGTGTAACTATAGCTTTAAGTCCTCATTAAATGGAATAGCTATCATAAAGTTCCTTTTATTTAGTACTTCATCGTTCTTTTAGAATCAGTAGTTTCTATGATAAGCCAATTTAACCAAATAATTTTGTCAGCTTTTTATTTTAGTACTTAAATTATTTTTACTCTGTAAAACACTTGAGCTATTAAGACAAATCTAACGATATCTCAAATATGTAAATTCGCTCTGCGGTTCTGGAGATACGAGGTAATATAGAGCATTACCTACATACATACGAGATACGCGCGAAAAACATTACTCTTCTTTTACAGTCGGGAATAATATATAAATTTCCATTAAAATCGGATGCGACTTTGGTAAGCGAGATTAGTCAAGTACTAACTGTACCAGGATGACGGTTTACTTCAATCTTAATTATTTATATGATATTAGCCCAAGATCCCAGACCTATGTACATCAGCTTAGCAAAGGAGAGAGCTATTAGTCTAATATGTAGTAAAGACAGTATGCGTACTCACGAACTTAAAAGGTTTTTTCAGAGGTAGCGCCAAATAAAGGTACATTGGATTGGTCTGGGTGCTTATAAAAGGTCTTGAAATAAATGTAAAATTAAAGCCTGCTAGGATAACGTAGTTTGCCTCAATTGTAAACACCGTTGCATGGAACTTGCACACACACAGACACAAAACAGTAGATCTATATCAATATATTCAAGACTTTAGTATAAGATAAATTACTATATACTAACTATGCATGTTATATTATTAGTTTTATACAAACCAATGCAAAACCACGTTAAACGCTTAGTGTCATATAAATATGACTGAATAATCGCGGCGCGGCGTACCTACGGGTGCGGCGCGGACGTTGCCGGAGGATGAAGCCTTTGTTGCACAATGCCCATTTCCGATTACCAGATTAAATCGTCGCCGTCAAAGCGTTTCGGTTCCAATAAGCGTCCACACTGAATGGAATATTTTGTACTCTCGTAGGCATCAAAAACTAATAACAAGTATAAGTACATATACTTAGAGTTTGTTTAGTTATGAAAGCTCCTTTTTTTTACCCGACTGCGCGACGCAAATGAAGATAACGTGTTTATCGGTCTATGTATGAATGTGTGTTGTAAATGCCTAAGTGTAGCGTTGTAAATGCCTAAGTATTTTCTTTTAGTATGTGCAGTTATCATATAATATATTAATAACGATTTATCTTATAGAATAAAGTGAGGTGAAAGCGCTTCTAAAACTTTATATCACTCGCAACGCCAATATATATCTAAATAGATTGAAATTTAGAGCTCGTCACGAACAATTTGCGGTCAAAAACTTGTAATACCAATCGAACTAATATCGCCTCGCTCGCCTTACCGGCTCACGCTTCGCCTCCAGAAGCTCTATGAATTCTCAAAGTTTACTTATTATTTAATTTACCCTCTCGTAACACGGGTGGGCGCTTCATTCGCAGTCTGAAACGACACCCGCTGCTTCTGTTCATCGTTGCGAAAGTTTAGACGAATTTGTGACGATCGCGTTTCATTAAGAGGTATTTTCGTATAAAAGGAACTGCTTTCATTTCACAAAGCGACTGCGGTGTGTGTATAGTATGAGATTAATTTGGAGAACCGTTTCATTAGTCGCATTCAAAGGTAAAGCATTCATAATAATTATGTAATCGGAAAATATTTATTTCTTTTTTACTTAATGTAAAGTTAATTAAATAGAACTCACGTTTATATTAGTACCTACATACGCTATTCCGACCAAAGATTTTGAATATAGGAGTATATAATTAACTAAGCACTTACCTAAACCACCTCTTATCTTTTTATTATTTTTATATAGTTATATATAATATAGTTTATATAATATAGTTTATTTATCTATATAATATAGTTTATTCTGTAAAAAAAAACAATTCGAAACCATTTTTATGCCCTACATTATCCAAAAACATTTGGTCAATTAAAAAAATGTTTTGTTTAATTTCCATATAAGCTGATTTTTACATACTTATGCTTTTTATAATAAAAAATACACTTTTAAACTAAATTCTGTTATGTTCGTTAATAAGGTTATACTTACAGAGTAAATATATTGTATATTTAAAAATCCAAGGTAAAACGAATTAACTACTCTAAATTTACAGTACAGAAACTATTTTCATTAAGGATTACATGCGTTATATCCTTAAATCAATTACATCCAGAGCAACACGAACACCCATTCATAGTTAATAGAAACAATTAATCTTGTACACGGGATTTCAACGAGCGCGTTTAAATCTCACACTAGTGCATCGTTCATAGTCTAATGTGCTGTGGGGGAAAGGGTTATTAAAATTCCATTTGGAGGCACCAATCTCGACAGGAACCTAGCTGGGAATCCTTATTTAATAACTGCAAGGTTTTAATTAAGCATCCAGTATAAATACATAACAAAAAATAAAGAACACACTTCCTTGGTTGTACGGTTTCAATATATTTTAAATCGTTACAGAGTATTTGTTTAAGAAAAAAATATGTAACACAAACTCTTTCCGTTTCAGGTTTTATTTTTATTTTTGTTGAATCATTTGAAATGAAATAAATGGTGAATTAATATTTCTTTAAGCATTTTATTGTGAGTCATGTAATATACCTACTTACTTCTATCGTAAAATATATAATGTAAAAAATGTATATTGATAAACATACGTTTAAAAATATGAAAATACCAGGTTTGTCATATATTGGAATGTATTATTTTACAATGTAAAAATTGAGCAGAAATACTATACATTTTTTTAGCTTCATGCTTTATTCTGCGCATGGCTGTGTAGGTAAAGGGAACCTGGCAACCTAATGTTTTGACACTCCGTTCCCATTAAGACGTTCCGTTCCTCACTTTCCGCCGAATCAACACTTCAGAACGAAATTAATAATTGCACATTAATCTTACCTGTAGTTAAACGTCTCCATGGATGAGTTCATTCTACACGCACTATCGATTTTAGGACAATGCGTGTTGCCTGTAGTGTGCGTGGCAGTTTCACTGGAAACAACAATAAAAAGGAAACGATATTATACTGGTATAGTTTAAGTTAACCATATTTTAACCTAAAATAGATAATTTTAAATAATATATCAACTTAATAATTTAAACCAGGAACGCTAATAACAAGATCAGTTTTTTCGACGTAAAATTATCGTATAGCCTTCTACATAACAAAAAAAAAACATTAAAAACAGTGAACTAGTTAATTCCCAGGCGAGTTTGAAATTTTTTAAATAGTGGGCGGAGTAGCTCGAGTGAAGGTAAGCCTTAACGTGGACCGTCTGATCTCAGTTCCTCTGGTTGTTATGAGAGAACGCCGCGAGCTACCTGCGGTAATTTTAGAGTCGAGGAAATTACTCTTAATAACAAACGCGTCTACAAATTTTTGGAAGTAAAAAGTTAACCTCTTCTTTGAAATGAACACTTGAATTGTAATGAGGAAATATTATTACTGAATCTTTTTGTTTTCTACTTCTTGTTCTTATAAGATCAAAATTACCTGGTTAGGAATTCTTTGGCACTTTTTGTTATTTAATAGTGTACGACGTACTCGTATGTATGTCGCCAGCGTTTATATCATTTGCAAGCAATTCTCTAGCTATGCTCTTTGGCTCCATTCCAAATAACCATTCGAACCCAAGTAATTTGCTAACTTTATTTCATGTTATACATCGGCCACTTTGTTGCATTTGCTATAAAACTTAATTTGTTTAATTGTTTTTTTGGCAGTATAATTTTTACAGTACAGATTTTATATAAATAAAACAATATATGTAAAATAATATTATGTTATTAAAGAAATTATTAAAATTTCTATCGAAGCTTAAAATTCACAATTTATAACAAAGTACAGTGAAGATATATATTGTAACTGTATATTATGTATGACACTTAGACTTGCGTGCAACTTATTGTGCTACATAAAACTCGAGCATGGTTATTTCACTTAATAGGAACAAGCCTGTAGCGTTGTCGGTTAAATTTCGTAATTCAAGACAATAATAGACCAAAAATTTGTATAGCTTATCACTTATACATTAAATAAATTATTCAATTCTATTAAATGTGCCTATTAAGTTGCTCATTCTGAGATGCTTATTAAGATCTCAAGCTTTGTCCTGCAAACTGCGTAGACATTTACTCTGTTTATCTTTTGTTTTCCAACCAAGCTTATCATTTCTACGGTGCTATTATTCTTATAACTATAAAATTCAATACTCTACAAATATTTATTTATTTATTTTATTACTTTATTACACCATAATTGATATTAATTAACTAAAACACAAAAAACAAACATAAATTAATTTAAACAAAAAACGGAAACAAGGAAAAAATCAGTCAATATTATTTATTTATTAGTAGGTACACTAGGTACTTAGATATATACTAGAACCTTAGCTCTAACTTACATTTTTCTTTATGGCAGTTTTAGAAACAAAATCTCATTTTGATTGATGTCAATAAAGCGTCTATATTAATTGCGTAGCTACAAAGCCACCATTCCACCTTTCAAGCCAGTGAGTCGAATAAAATGGTTCACGTGCTGCTGGTCAAAGGTCAGATTAATTAACGATCTAAATGTGTCGAGCTTTCAATTTTTTAGCAGATTGTTTATATTTTAACTAGGTAAAAGAAACTATTTTAGAATAATGCTATTTATAAATGCGTAGCGTATTTTATAGTATAATTAAATGAAAACTTTTTGACCTGGCACCTTACACCGAACCGTTTCTAACCGCAGAGTTGTCAGAAGCTCATATATGATCTTCGCCATTTCGATACGTGGAGTGCGAGTACTGTGCGGTTTTATAGGGAATTTCCCTTCACGCGCCACCTTAAAGGCTGGCAACGCACCTGTAGCTCCTCTGGTTGCACGGCTGTGATGATCACTTACAATCTGGTGACCCGTAAGCTCGTTTGTGTCTTGTCTTTTCTATAAAAACACCATTGTGAATTAAGAAAACACTGCGTGAGGGTGGGCTTCGTTATATACATAATACGCAATGCTAGAGATACTATACTCTATTCACTATGGCATGAACCGATTATCATGAAATTTTGTACACTTATACTTAGAGGTATAAGAAAGACACTTTTTACTACAACAGATATACTTTTTAGTAAAAAAAAATATTACAGAAATATATATTACCCTTTGACTATAAAACTTTAAGCGAGCGAAACCATGTATAAGTCCCTAGTAAATGATAAACAGAACGATAAAAGAGTGGAAAGTCATTGTTTTCGTATTGCTTCAACACGTTCAATGATCAGGTACGAGTATGACTCCAAGTTCAATACAATGAATTTTCGTTTGACGTTCAAAGTAGAATTTTACTTTAGTATGCATGGAAGAGGCACGTGACGGCATGCGCAGGCGTCCGCTCGCACCTATACTTATATGTCACTATAAATAAAAGCCGTATTAAATTGGAGAGCATAACGTGAATGTAACGTATTTGCGCCATGAGGATAAATTTACTTCTTTGTAGGATTAAGTACTTTCCTTTACATTGTTGTAATAAGAATTAAGAAAATCGTGAATTAAAGTAAGTTGAGATTGACTTTGTTTATTGTTTTTTTTTTCGTTCTTTATATCTAAACCACAATTAATATAGACGTGACAAATAAAATATGATTTATGGAATATGAATATGTATACGTGCTGTTATATTATTTTTATCTTGGGTTCCTTTCGTTTATTTGATTTGTTAATTTTAAATTACTTGAGCCCAAAATTTTATTAGAAAAAAAGATTTGCAAAGAAAGAAACGAAATAAATCTATTTTCCGCTAATGGTGATCAGATCCGCAGCCATCGCGTTTAAAGACATTGTTCTACTGCGGCACGACTGCCTTAATTTAATGTCTTAATTTAATATCTTAATCAAGGTAATTGTTTAGATTAAGCATTGCTAGAGTCTGTATACTCTAAAGATATATAAGCGAATTTAATTTTCTCTCTGTACATGCCACACAAAAATACTGAAATATAATATATAATACTGAAAACATAAAAGTTTTTGTAAAATAATGAAATTATAACTTTTCCAAAGCGCGCTACAAAGGCAGGTAGCTGTCGAATAAAAAATAAAAGCCTCCAAAATTTGTCACGATCATTTATCTGTCGCCGTATGACGCGCAGTCGTAATTTCTCTTTGCCTTTATCTCCTGCACATATTGACTATTTTATATGTAATTCTGTACATTTTTATTTTATTGAAACAGCTATTGGTTCATGATAGTAAATACAATGACAGGAATTTAAAAAATTTAATACGTCCTCTGTGGTAGCGGAGTACAAAAGAGACCCAGTGTAGTGTCATTCAATTTTTTTCTTTTTCAAATATTTTAGAGATATAGCTTTTTTAAATTAAATAAGGTTACAAGGTAGTAATTTTCATATAGGTTAATGGATTAAACTCCTCTGGTGTGATATAAAAGCTTTATGAGAAATGTTTAGATGACAAACAAATGCACGGTATGCTAAGTTAGAATAGTTATAATACATCTCTGGTTATGGTTTTTGAACATATTAAGTAAAATAACATTGTTGTGAAATAATATTTAAAAAAAAATAAAGCTTAAATCAAAGATTACGCGATTAAACGACGTTCAATTTTATCAGTGTTCGGCGTAAAGCTGTGTTGTCAATCGCGAGTCTTCTTTTTGCCTTCCGGTCAGACAATGGCGGGAAAATGTAGTACGTGTGGGGAGCTTGGAGTCAATAGAGGGGGCACTAATCTCTGCTGGGGTCGTTTGGATTAATTGTTCGTATTGCCGTCTTGGTTGTTTGTTCCGAAGTTCTGCTTGTTACAAGTTTGGTGATGCACTAAATTCTTTTCACGGTGGCTTTTGTAACTTTTCTCAATCAGCAATATTAATGTCTCTAGGATAAAATCTACTACTCAGCTTCGACTTTTATGAAACTCTAAATATTTTTTTGCAGCTTAAAAATATGATTTTCGCGATGATCTTAATTTGTAATATTAATTAAGTAACGTATAAAAATATATTGGACATATAGCTGCGTAATCTATATTTATATTTGTATTCAAATATTAACTGTCATTAAAAGCAGAAATCAATTTTATAATTTTTGTATAAGAGCAACTGTTAATTAAAATACTTCAAAAAAATCCCTTACTCGACACAATGAACGTAGATGAATACTGCGCTATATATAATTGTATAGGTAGGCAAAAATCCGTCAAATCCAATCCGCCTATTAGGGAGGGCGGCGCCTTACTAATTAAAATAAAATTGTTAAAACAGTGAACATAGCGCGTTCGCCTCGGACTAACTTTTAACGAGGATATATTTGGTTTCGACTAACCCTTTGGTGATTTTACTATTCAGTCTGGCTGCAAATAACTCTGTAATTGCCTTCAAACAACTTCTGGCTTTGTGGGGATCTCGATGTTGCGTCTATGTTTTGAAATGCCTGAACCGTTAATAGAAGATCGTCACTATTGCTTTGGGCATTCCCAATGTGTATCTACTTAGTATATGGAAATATAAGTTGCAAAGGTTTACCACAGTCATAATAGAAAATACATATATTATAATTCAAAGTTGACTTCGAGTATCTTAATTCTCAATGTCATAATACTTTTATGTCTTTTCAGTAGGTGTCAACAAAACGGCAGGATGATGGAGTGCCTCTGTCCCGCGCCGCGCACACTAGCTTGCCGCGTGGTGCTGCTCGACGAGAGAGAATTGATGCATGAAATGCAGGTACTTTTATAACTTTTGATAAAAACTTTTATTGTAAAAAAAATATTAATCATAGCAGAATTGGAAATTCAAACTAGTTTTGAAAATAAACCAAAAATATATGTTCTAACACCTAAGCCACTAAAACCTCTAATACATTTTATATCAGAAAATAGAAAGCTTATTTCAAAACCGGCCTCACGTCGACGGATGTCCCGACGGACGCTGTCGGTATTTTCAATTTCGCTGTATGATGAAACAACGCGGATTTTTGTCCGTCTCTATTCGCGCACATTTGAAGTGCAGCTATTCCGAGACGAATTATTTGAAGTACACCCAGGGGCTCAAGAAAGGTCTTTTATATGCAGGGCTAGGGTCCAAGGTGCGGGCGATGGATTCTCTGAATCGTGTGTCGACTCTATGAATATTAAATTCTATTTGGTTGACATTGTTCTGACGTCTTGAATGTAAGAGCTGTTCGCTAGCGCCCTAGACACTCGCACTATTCTTATGCAATAAATCACTTATTAATTATTTAATATTTAGTCATTTTTATTCTTCGAATTTCTAAGTTAGACTTTTTTATATTTGTTGCGTTAATAGTCACCATATTTTTTTTCTTAAGGAGATATGGTAAAAGTGCATAAACAATACAAAACTACAATCGTGCTTTTACGATGTAATATGAGGATATATCGTAAAAAAAGTATGAATTTATATAAAAGAAAATATAAAAACCAGAGAGCACATTTACTTAGGTTGGATCTTTGCTAGACATTCGTATGTCGAGCAATTTTCGTAGATATGGCGGGTTGAAATCGTTTGTGTCGAGTAAAGTAGAAACGGCGACAGATCGACGTTTCTGCTAAATTGTATGGTTATTTTAGATAAATCGCCGTCCTTCCCTTACAGTTTCCCCATCTACAAAGGAACATTTGTCTCAAGTGGATTCGGTGACAACTTTTCTCCTTCCACATTACCAATATATAAAGATTTATTTGTTCTAACTAGTGCCATTCCGCGCCGGGACGCCGGAGTGATTACTCTCGCTAACAAATTGCATGATTAAACGAATCTTATCAATGTTTGGAAACCAATTTATCTGAGTGTTCTATTATTGGTGAGATTTTTGGGAACATTTGTACGTCATGAATGAAGCGATTGGGAACTAAATTCAGATTTACACAAATACATCATCTACTTTTAGTGTGCAATGGCCAGTTTATTCGGAGATAATTATCTAAATAATATCACTTTCGTTATTATTTCATGAATAATGTCTACGGTTTTTTAGAAGAGGTAGTTGTTAAATTGTATTTAAAAACAAATATTATGAAATTAATATTTTATTTAGAAAAATCGATTGTACATATATCTCATAATGTCAAAAGATTATTTTGATATTTTATATTATTTGACATTGCTTTTAAATACAAAAAAAACAGGGCTTACGGATAAAAGGTGTTGGTTGGACGTTTGTAAAGAGTATTGTAGCAGGAACAAATTGAGTCGACAGAGGTTCACGGTCTGCTGCCTGCGTAGATGCACCTTGTAATATCGTACTTCGTCTTCGGTATACTGCTTCTTACTTGTAGCTTTTAAATAAGTATAATGCAATTGTAAATAATGTAGAAAACCTATTTTTTTATTAATCAATGTATACATATTAACATATAAATATTTAATATCAATATTAATAAATATAATTAATAAAAATAAGTTAATGAGTTAATAAATTATTAGATTATTTAAATTTTGTTGTTAAGAGTTGCATCGAAATTAGTATAATTTTATCAACAATCGCAATCGATAACTTCAACTTTTTGGATACACTTATTATAGAAGAAAGCACTTTATTTTTGTAAAGCAGAATGTATTTATATCACCATAGTCGAACGTATACTAAAAGTAATGAAGTCTAGCCTGAGGGTATAATTAACGTGCAATAAGGCACAAAAAGATTGAAAATTAAATACCGCCATCGGTGAAGTGTTCGTCGTTCCACACAGACCAAGGGGATGGCCCGCGGCGGCTATCGCGTGCGTGCGTACCACCATCACTACCACCACCACCACCAGCAACCCGCAGCAATTGCCGGCGGATTTTCAAATCGTTTGTTGTTTTTCGAACTGAGCACACTGTGGGGAACAAACGGGCTCTGTTATTAAATCATTTATTATTCAACCTGACGAACTGTTTCACAATTTTCCCACAGTGCCGTTCGCCATAACGAAGTGTAGCTACGGCCGTTTTTGTTATTACAAATACACCGACCGGTGCCTTCGTTGTTGATGATTTTCAATTAACATTAAATAGATGCGGTAATTATTTCGAATATTAATGATTGAATGTTTGTGTATTTGCATTTTCTGTTGCAAAATCGGTACTGAATTCCTACTATTTATAGAGTTTAACATGTAATAGTTTAATTAATGATATTTCTTCTTTTAATGATTATGAAATAAGTTTTATCTATTTATATTTCTGGTTTATTTCATATAGATTGAAGCCTTAACGGAGTATCTTGTTACTAAATTATGTTTGTCTACAAAATTAATGTAGGATAAAAACTAAACTGTCATGATTTTCCCAAAGTAATAACACCTCTAGCGAATGCTCGCATATTATTATCTGTCAGTCGATCAGTCACGGAAACCGTCTATTTATATATTTAAAGCAATCAATGACTTCCTTCAATCATACTAAGCAATGATCAACACACGCAGATCCTCGCGTGAGAGTTCCGAGCTTCAATCCCTATTATTATAATGCCAATATTGGCCGACTACTGGTCTTGCAAGTTGCGTGAATGAGCTTAATTGTGGAAAGCCGGTGCTGAGAAATGCTAATTGGAGATAGTGATGCCAGTATCGTGGGATCGATTTGCATTTGATTACCTACTGCTTTCTTTTTTTTTATTAGAAATACCAATTTACAATTAATATGTTTTTTAATTTTGTATTTTATTATTTAGTTTTAATTTTTACTAATTAAAGCAACAAGATAACACAACATTTATAAATAGGTTCAGTGTGCAACGCAATTATCGATTTTGTAATTACGGAAACCGGAACCGGAAAAAAAATATTACAATAGTAAAATGTAGATTAAGGTAAACTATTTTAATATAAGATTCAGTTTGTCTAAATTATTTCATATTTTGGTACAAAGTTGAACTTGAGTCGAGCTTTTTTGCTATGATTTTAATATAATTGAAATGTTTTAAATTGTATTTAATGTAATTGTTTTATGTATGAAATAAAACTTGAGAAAATCTGTCTAGTAGCTTGAAAGACATATAAGAAATATGACTTTTATCAATGCCTAGGCGTTATTAAATTCGATATAGAAAATCCAATAAAAACCAGTCTATTTAAAACGATCATTAAAAACATTGATTTGATAAAACCAACAGGCCATTAAAATATAACTAATGCTAACAACATATCTTACAGAGAGAAAAAAATTAACATACACTTCTTGTCCGCAGGATAATAGTACGGGACAAGCTCTTCTCGACGTGGTATTCCGACACTTAGATCTTCTAGAGACGGCTTATTTTGGCTTACGCTACGTGGACCAGGACAGCCAGACGGTAAGTACATGTCGAATTTATTACCAAGTGAATATTCTTGTTTAATATTGTTGAGTTTTAAACTGGACAGGTAATGCGTATGCTGCTTTATACGTCTAGTTTAGTACTAGGAAATGTATAAGAGCTTGCCAAACAGTCTTAACTAACTTAACTAGGCATAAGGGAACGGAGTGTCTTAACTGCATACATTGCTGTATGCGGGGTACAGCATAAAGCTGATTTGATTTTTTAGAAAGGTACGGTATATCAAATGTCTGATATTATAATAAAAATAAACTTAAAAAATTCTCTTTCTGCACCATAATTATCATGAATATATCATGTATCATGAATATCCTTACAAAGAAAGAGAAAGGTATCATCAGAACTTTTATTTATTTTGTCTGTCAACAGGGGTTCCTTGAATATATAGACGTACATGTATTTATTCAACACTAGCGGCCCGCCCACGGCTTCGCCCGCGTGAACTACGTTATTATTAATTTCTGTCTCTATGAGTACCTACGTCCTATAACTGACGTCCATGCAAAATTCGAGTCTCCTAGCATTTGTAGTAACGAAGTTTCATACAAATTTCAACCCCAAAAACAACCCCTTAGAAGTCGAATATTGCAAATTCCCGTCTTAGCGAGCACCTTCGTCCTATAAATAACGCCTATGAAAAAAATTGAGATTCGTAGCACATGTAGTTTCTGAGATTTCGTGATGAGTGAGTGACCTTTCGATTTTATATATATATAGATAATTTTGTTTCACCAGCACTGGCTTGACGCGGGGAAACGATTACGGCGGCAACTTCGCGGCTCAGATACGCACACATTCTACTTTGGAGTGAAATTTTATGCTTCTGACCCGTGCAAGTTGCTAGAAGAGATAACGAGGTACGTATTATAACTTATTTCATAAGAAATATAGATTTCTCATACAATTTGTACTATAAAGTAAAGTGTACATTGGTGTTTTATATACAGCTAATTGTTTAATAATACGAATACATAAGCAAAACATGTCTAGCATGTAAAATATATTTTTTTTCAATTATTTTCTTATTACTTCATTTGGCTTAAAATATTTAAAGAATATTTGAATTAAAGAGAGTGGTTATTGTGCCCCTAAATGAGAAGCTGTTTTCGACGAAAAATAGTCCCAGACTATTTTAAAATTAATTCAATGAAATACGCAGCGTTCTTCATACAAAATAATAACGCTTGACCCTCGGTACAAACTTTGAACTTAATTAGGTCTCATTCTTATTACATTCACTATTCAATTTTCTTATTTCACAAGAGTGCTTTGTGGAATTTTTCATAAAAATATCGTGTTTTATGAAATTACACCAGCTCCACTCCATTAAATATAAATGGCCTTACAAAATAACATTTTCTTTTCGTAATTACAACTATTACAAGTATTGTTTCGAAATATAAGTTTATAATCATTGTTTTCATACAAATATTAACGTTATTAAAAAAGAAATATAAAAGAAAACATTGGTACTCAAAGAAATTTCTAATAATAAAAAAAATAGTATCACACGAGACTTAAAAATATCTCCAAAGTAGAAAGTTATATAACATACAAATTCTTTGATATATTTTTCTTATTTAAATATTACATCTTTTGTGAATAAAATAAAATTGCGTGAGTTTTGACACATACTGCAATATGTTACGTCAACACCAAGAGATTTCTGAATATATCACTAGTTATGATCCTATTAAAACTGTCTGGCACAGCTTGCATTTTAAGTCTATATTGCAGAAAATAACAATTAAATTGTTCGAACTTCCTTTTAAATTGATGAATCTTATTTAATTACTTCCTTGGGGAGCTAAAAGCTAATAAAGTGTTGTAGAATAACGATGTTAGATAAGATTATGTACCCTTGAGACGTAGACTTCTTTAGTAGGAGGAAGCGTCTCACAAAACTTGGACACAATCCTGTTCTATCACAAAGGATTTTCCCCTTTTGACGGCATGAAGCCAATTTTTTAAGTTACAGATCCTTATTAAAGTCACAGACTTCATTGTCAAAGTTGTTATACAATTGTACGTTTTATTCCTTTATATATATTGAAAAGGTAGATTCTTTGAGCGAGACTAAAATGAAAAAGTTTAAGTACTAATTAAAATCGCTTTTATTTATAATACGAGTAGGTACTATTCTAACTTATTAAGTATTTTAGATACCTAATTACAATATATACTGATATAAAGTAGTGCAAGACCTAAAATGTTACTATGTTTACTTTAAAGTATATATAACTTTAAAAAATCTTATATAAAATTTTATGGAAAAACAACTAATTTTAAGTTTCTATTTGTGTTCGAAAATTCTTTGCAACGAAATTTCAAAGTACAAATATTTTCTTAGCAATTTTAAAACAACAGTGAAAATTAAGGTTGTTGAAGAAGAATATTAAGGAGATTCCATTTTCCCTCGCCAAAGCTGAGCTAGTTGAAAGAAATACCAGAATATTTTATTAAAATTTCGTTATTATGATGTAGCGGCACCTTGTGTTGTTCGCTCTTTTTTATATCAGGACACGAACTGTCTTTCCTTTACACAAAGAGCCCACAATTCGTAATATCTTTGAAAATCTTTGCCTTGATGATCCTTTAATATTTAATTTCCTTTTAAGGGCTATGCACCCCACTTAGCCTTCACTCACCTTTATCGTTTAACAATATATTAAATACCTATAGAAAGAAATGAATATGAGAAATAGATTTTTGCAATGACAATAAATATATAAAATAATTCGAATGTGACATGTATCATCTCATGATATGCTTTTTCCAATGTGTGCAGGTATCAACTATTTCTGCAATTGAAACAAGATGTTTTGAGAGGTCGCTTGCCCGTCAACTTTGACCTGGCTTCAGAACTCGCCGCTTTTGTGTTGCAATGTAAGTATTTGCATATAAATGTTAATATTGCACTGTATAAATGCTTTTATTCGTATTGAAATTTTTCTCGAAGACGCTGTCCGTGGCGCAGTGACACAAGCGTATGACTGTAAACGCGAAGATTTTTAGTTCGATTGGAGTCGGGGTAATGATTTATTATCTATTAATATATTAATTTATTCGCTCTGGTAACAAGACAAAGCGAGACGTTATGTTCTGCCACTCCACACACAATAACTTAAAAATTCGGTGGAAACTAGGGAACGGAGTATTTTTACACTAGATTCTCTCTAAGAAAAATAAATATTTTTTTCACGTAAAAAAAGCAAATTTCAATTTAATTATAATTGGTTCTCTCTCTCTCTCTCTGTGAGAAAATAATTATTCCCCCTTAATTTTACATTTACAATTATTAGTATATTATATTATGATTTAAAAGATCAATAATAAATAAACAACACCAAAAGTGAAATACAGACAGCTAAGCAAAAGCAAATAATCATTTGTTGGAAGTTAGTTTGCTCTTTGTACCTGTCATACAGCGATAGTCTTTGTGCCTATACATACCATGTCTGTTACTCCATAAGTACTATAAGTACACTACACTGTTAACTGTAACCTGGGAACCTAGACAGTTAGGCCGCCATTGTCGTAACTAGATAAGCTCCCAATGGGGTGAGAATATTAGGCCTAACCTTTGATGCCTAGGAAATTGTAATACGTTTTTAGCTAATACGTGGTGAGCGTTTATGTTTTCTGACAACAACCTCGCTAAATACCCGAATATATGACGTTACTATAATATACTTGCATATATTTATACATTTTGTAAGTTCAAAGCAAGTTATATAAAAATTTTAGTGTTATATCATACTAAAGAATGAAAGATTCTAATAGGTGTATAAGAAATTCGAGGAAACTTTTTTACTACATAAGCCTAATTAGAACGTATAGCCCCGTGGTCGGACCTCTAGGAGAGTTTCCGAGAGTATCGAGTCCGAGTTTAGATACGTTTAAATTTGTATACGCTTTCAAAAAGATTTGAGTACCTATATTTCTACGTACCTATATTTTTTTGAGTATCGTCTGTGAAAAAACGAAAAGTAAATCGTATTTGTCTATTTCATTCGATTGTAGCTTATGAACTTTCAATGTTTTTGGCTTCAGTCGTTGACAAAGCAAACTGGAAAAGGGTGCACAGTATATTTGAACAGGTAACTTTTATATCCCAGCACTGCCATTTTTATTGATATAATATTTTTATCTTTTTAACTTTTCTTTGTAAAATTACTAGTATATCTAAGAAATAATAGATAGCAAAATTTACCATTAATATAAATTTTAATACAAAAATTAATTTTATATATAGTGTAAAATAAACAAATTAATATAGAAAAACCAATAGTTTTATCAGAAATACGTTGAACCATTATTTTTTTTTAATCAATACATAATAACAAACCATACAGCCAGGACAAATTATTCAGCTTGTTAAATGCTGAATCCCATCTTCACATCATCTTCGAGGCAATGCGTGTTGAGTGGTGGAATTCAACGCCGTGCTCATATGTCTTAGTACTAGAGGAAAGAAATATTATTAATAAATAATAATTAATTCCCTTAAGTGGGAACCGTTGCGTCACAAGCTTGTGGCACTAGGACACTACGGCTTCAACTCAAAGGCAGTTGAGCTATACGTTAAAAATAATAATCTTTTAATCTTATCTAAGAGAGAGACTTAATAAAGACGAATATTTCGTCGTTAGGCGTTCAATGTATTTAAATAAAAAATATATAGATATGTTTGTAACAATCTGCAAAGTTTTTTGTTTCGTAATTGTGTTATACACGCAACAAAATAACGAACAAAAGCGAGGCCTCCGAGGCAAACGAGGACGTTGACTCACTGCCATGGGCACCACGCCACTACCTTCAAATAAATGACTGGTCAACTTAATAGTACAGTGCCCCATATGAACAACGAAAAAATGTGTATCAAAATGTTGCTACATTGACCTAAATAAATAAAAGTTATAAATCTATATAATATAATACTTCATTTAATTCAGTTGAGTCCATTGTGGCGTCGGCGTATAAAAACGTGTAACTGTAAGCGTGACGTTTGGGGGTTTGATTCTCGCTCGGGGGAACGAATATTTTTTAATGTCTTCGCTCTGGTACCAAGACAAAACGTCACGTTTGAGTTTCGCCACTCAACACGCAATGTCTTAAATATTCCCGTGCATACCCTGCTAAATGTGAGATACAGCGTGAAGCTGGAAAAAAAGTGTATATATATGTCTTTCGCTGCTACATACATGTTTTATCAGCTTCACGCTGAATCCCGCATATAGCAGTGTAGGCAGAGGGAACCTAATGTTAAGATACTGTCTCCACTTTCTGCTGAATTCTGGCGGTGTGTTGAGTGGCGACAATCAACGCCGCGTTTTCATGTACATCTATATACACGCATAGTCAAAAAAAACTATTTTTAAAGTTACAAAATGGTGTTCTATATACATTAATTTTTCAATTGATTCGATTGCTTGCATTGTCCACCGGACAATCAGGTTCCGCCTACACCTCTAGTAGCAGCCATTGTTAAGAACATTTGCGATACCACTTTTAGTCGAGTTGTTATTTATGTAGAGCTTAGTTATTATATTAAGAGTTATGGTCTTTATAAAAGAATATAAAAAATACATTCATCTTCTTCTTATTTTAATATATTTTATATTTTCTGTATATAAAAATAAAATATATTAAATATATATTAAAAATTAGATATCCTCATTAAATTATTAATTATACTAAAGGTAAGCGACATATTTTTGTTCTAATCAGTCAGAGAGAGGAAATTAACTTCTTCTTCACCTTTGAAGGTTCACGTAGTCAGCTAATTACTTTCCCAATTTAATATAAGTACTTATCAATATTTATAGAATAATTAAAATTCTACCCTAATTTTCATAAAAATAATAAACCAAACGAAAACGTTTTTACTTGATTGCGCAAAGCAAAGGGGAGGAGATTTACTACCAATCTATGTATTATTGTGAGGCATTGTAAACACTTAATGGATTGAGCAACGTAAATAATTATTTACATCAATAAAGACACCATTTTGTCATATTATAAAAAAATTAAAAATCATGTGCTGAATATTTAATCGATTTTAATGACTTTTAAATGTGTAAACAATGATTTCTAGAATCAGTGTTTAATCCAAAAACTTAAGACAAAAATATAATAACAAAAACAAAAAAAAAACATTTTTATATTATTTCCAAAGCTTAGTAATGTTATTTCATAGGTAAATTAGCCATCAGCAACATCAGAGTCGTTTGCATCTAATTTCACCTACATACCCCAGGGCTCCGGGGACACATATCAACGGAAAACGAGGGGCAAGCCCTTACAAAATGACTATGCCAGCCTACAAATGAAACTGGTAACTCGTGTCGAGCAAAATCAATATGGCAGTTATTTGTAAATGTGTTCACTACGTATTTTATTGATTAATAGACGAATATTCAAAACTATAAACTTCATTATTTTATTTTTCTTAAGTTTGAAATATTTAATATTTTCATTTTCTCGATCTGGTAACAAAGGCAAATTTCGCAATGCCTCCAGAGTTCGGCGGGAAATGGGGAATGGAAGAATCTTAATGAGAACGTAGAGATCAGAGGGGAAGTGCGGGATACAACGTTAAGCGAAAAAAAATATTTCTAACTCGCAACCACCAATTTCGTACAAACAAATCTTATTAGGTCACTATGACGTCATATTGTATATACGAAAACATATTTATTATTATTTCTATTCATGGAACTCAGTATATAAAAAAGTGCAAAATATATTTTTAAATGAAGACAAAAACATATTTCATCTTAAACTTTGCTTGAGCCTTAAAAAGTTTGCTTGAAGAGTGAGCAACGATATACTATTTGTCACTGCTTGGGGCTATCTATTTTAGACGGCTCTTAGTAAAGTCGTTTTCTGTTTGGAAGTGCCGGGAATGTAGACAATGGGCGTCCCTTGCAACAAGTTAGCCGTCTCAAGGAACACTCACATTAATCAACGTGATAGGTAATCAGCCGAACACTAACGGAATACACGTTTTACTAAATAATTATAATTATTATGCAAGTCTGTTTAAGAGAAGATTATCTAATAAAACACATAGTAAATAAAAAGATTGAATTATTATTTAATTATCCTTAACATTTTCTTTATTAAAATAATTATGCTTCCTTTCGCTAATTACTGATGTATTTGAACTAAAAATAAACAAGTAAAACTATCAATGTATAGGGACAAACAAGCATTGATTGCATCTCCTGTAATATGTGAAACATTATATTTCAACCGACCGAATATTTTTTTCGACCGACGACCTTGTTGTGTGTGTGGTTGGAGAAGAGGATGGGTCCGAAGAGCTGAAGATCGAGTGTGGTGCCGAGAATTGGGAAAGGCCTATGACCAACGGTGGACAATCCATGGCTGTCAATGATGATGACATTTCCAATACGTTGTGCACTTTGGCAAATTCCATAGGTTTATTTTTATTTTATTAAGTCATACCAAATATATATTCTTTTAATAAATCTAGGCCAGTGTTGACGGAATGAAACAAGATTTCGTTTACTCATAATATAGGTTAGCTAGTTTACTATACGAGTATATCAACATGTTCGTAAGAGCTCGCGTCTACTTCAATGCCTCTTGCGCTCGTCTACACATCATTCACACTCAACTTGTGACGCAAAACAGATTACAAATAACTCAATATGTGAAGAAAAATCTGATGAAATTTATATTTATATTATATAACTTCAATGAACGTTATGTATTTTGTTTGGGTTTTATTTTATTTATTAGATTAAGAGTATTTGATATACATACATAATCATTGGTTGAGGTTTTTTGAGCTTCATGTATAGCGTGTAGCAGATTAAGTAGAGAAAGCTTAGTGTTAAGATACTCCGCTTCCCACTTTCCTCCAAATTCTCAAAAAACGAAGAAATGAAAATATTAAATATTTCATTTCCTCGATTAGGAATCGAACCCACAAGCTGTCACGTTTACAGACACAAGGCCAAATGACCTATTTTTTTAAGGAAACTTGTAAAATGTCATAACTTTAAGCTTAAGCTTAAAAAATGTCATAACTTTAAGTTTCAGCTTTACATCCGTTGTCGCCAGTCTTATAAAAATATAAATGACAAATATATTTTTGCAAACCATAATATCGCTATACAAAGTATGTCACGTATGTTCATCTGTTTTCCACGAGCGCGCCAGATGTTTCGATTTCCGCGTACAAAAAAAAAAGATATACGACGGGAAATGACTGTCAGCTTCGTTGGCTACTCTTAACTTTTTCTTTACTACAAATATGGTAGTATTTTTCTTTTCTTTTAACATAGTTTCCTTGATAATTAGTTTAACGTTATGTTTATCGTCTATATAATATTATTCATGTAACCAGTCATGGGACTGTAAACGCGATAGCTTGTGGGTTCTATTTCTAGTCGAGCAAATGAAATATTTAATACTTAGATTTTTTCGCTCTGGTAACAAGGCAAAGCGCAGTGTTGACTTTCGCCACTAAACACGCAATATCCCAGAATTAAACGGTAAAACTGGGAAAGAAAGTGTCGTAATGAGAACGGAGTGTCTTAAGACACCTTATATTAGTAAAAATGAAACAAATATCATACAGAGTTTATTTGTGCGTATAATTGTATACGGTTGGTATTATTTGAGGTCTTGTTTACCCATTAAGTTCCTTATTACAAGTTGTGTTTACATATCATTCTGTGTATTTATTTAGGATACGTTTTCATCCGCCTTAACTAAATTAATTACGGTTTGTTAAAGACATGGTCGTCATTGTAACAGGTCTGCTAAATATAATATGTTACGAGGGTGACAATTGTCGTTTTTGTGTACGCGACGAATAACATATGTCTTCATGCGCTGCCTCCATTTTGTATATAGGTATAATAAATACCTTTTAGGTAATATATTGTTATAAAAAGTTGTCGGGTCTAAAGAATTGTTCTTTTTATGTGCAGCGGAACTTGGTGATTATGATCCTAGGAGGCATATGCCTGGTTATGTGTCTGAATTTCGACTTCTGGCTCATCAGACCCCAGAACTAGAATCCAGAGCAGCAGATATTCATCGCACACTGACGTGAGTAATTATACATTTTAAGTATAGATAACCGCTTACGAACTAGAAATATAACATTTTTACTTAGTTACATACATTCCTGACTAGATATATGAAATATATTTTTTTTTTTTTACCTTCTTGATAAGAAATTAACTGTCGTTTACAATGACGACCCCTAAACACTCTTTTTCTTCGATTAACTTGGATGCTTTCATTAAAAAGACTTAATTATATCTAACTTAGACAGTACTTAATTTGCGTTACAGAGGTATATCGCCAGCCCAAGCTGAGCTGAGCTACTTAGATAAAGTGAAATGGCTAGACATGTACGGTGTCGATCTCCATCCAGTCTTGGTAATAGATTATTTAGTAACTCCATTGCACTCTTGGTAAATTCATTTGAACAAATAGTAATCAGATATAACAATGCAGGGCGAGGACAGTGTGGAGTATTTCTTGGGACTGGCGCCAAGTGGCCTGTTGCTGCTACGTGGAAAACATACAGTGGCAACTTATTATTGGCCCCGTGTTTCAAAGCTATATTACAAAGGACGATATTTCATGATTCGCGTCGCAGATAAGAATGTAAGTGTTGAAATTACCTGAATATATAGGTACTAAGTCTAAATATATATATAGGTATGTATAACAAGTGAAATAAAAGTAGAAATCGGAAGAATACTTGACCTGCTTCTTGGTACGGATCGCTCCTAATGATAAGAAGCACTTTGAATAGTTGTGTGAGATGGAGTCCATCTTACGTAGCTTTCTTAAAAGACATTCGCAAGCAGGCAATTACAGATAAGTCGCGTGGAACTGAGCGCAGTATTTACCGCGTTCTGGGCGAGCGCTGATAACACGTGCTAACCGCTCGCAGCCCACAGATACCCGCTCTGCTTGTGTTTCTTTGAAGTGTCTTAAAAATGGGGTGGCCCTCGAAATTGCCTTAAAGTACATTCTTCTTGCAAAATGAACATTGATCAAAGGAGATGTCGGAAAATTGCTTTTATTATTGCTATACATGCGAGAAACGGGCTCTTAGACAAAAAAGTACTTTTTATACGGCGCGACGCCTTCAATTTCATTAGCATTTTATTAATTAACTGAATGAAACATTTATCTTGCTCGATGCTTATTTAATTCAGATTTTTATTAGCATGAAGCTGAAAATTATATTTGTTTTTGTATAGAATGAATTCAGTCATATTATTATTAAAATACCTACCAACATTATAAAAACATAAATGTTAATGTTCATAGCTCATAGCTCTAAAATTGGTAATTTTGTCGTCAAATTAAACTTTGGAAGGGGCTTTACAAATTCACCACAAGTGAAACTAAATGAACAATGAAATGTAACTTTAATTAGTAAAAGCTTTACGAGTGGTAGAGTTTGAAATTGAATTTGTTGAATAAAGTTGAAGATGTAGAGTTTCAGGTTTGTGGTTAAGTCTTTGATATTCGTTACAGAATGATACGTCAACTTACGGCTTTGAATCTCCGACTAGAGCAGCCTGTAGACATTTATGGCGTTGTTGTTCCGACCACCACACGTTCTTTAGATTACAACAGACTTCACCCGCCTCTGCGGATATATTCGCATTGGGATCAAGACTGAGAAATAGGCAAGTATTTGCCTTTATTTCCATTTAATTAATTTTAAGATGAAATTTGTAAGATGAAGAAGATTACATAATATTTTTTATTTTATTAAACATTGTATATGTGTTTAATAAAATAAAAAATATATAAGAATAACTTCCGAATAGCGCTATGCGGTTTTGTTTGCGAGAACATAATATATTACAACATATTGCAAACTTTTGACAACAAATGTGTTTATACAACAATGGAACCAAAATAAATATGTATTATAATTTGTGGTGAAATAATGAACATTTAGCGACTCTTTGTTCAGCAGTGGTCGGGGCGCGCGACCGCGGCCGCCTCCCGCCTTCACGCGCACTCCCTCGCGACGCATCGGCCGACCACATACGTCCTATTCCTCGTTACACGATGGTACTGCTTGTATTTATATTATATCTTACGTTCATTTTATTAGAACACATTTGAGCGTGAACGAACCAGTTGACTCCTATTGGCTACAAGTATACCGACAGGTTAGGGGTTCGATTAATGAAAAATTTATAAAAACTCATTTGTTGATTGGCAGAAACCTGTGTTTACATTTCTAGTAGAAAAAACATACAGTTTTTATTCTAGTAATATATCATATATTAAAAATACGCTAAGATAAATATAAATTTATAGTGTCATTAGACGAAACAAAGCACACCCTTAATCCATTTGTTTATTTCAGTGCCAAAGTTAGAAGACTTGAGAATAAAAGACTGCCCTCCTGAAATGAAACAACCTACCTCAGTACACCGGCCTAATTCGTAAGTATGCTTTTATTTTTTGTCGTCCTCTCGGAGATTATTTTTGCCGTTCGCTTCGGTTTTGTTTCGAAATATCACAATAACTTCGGATTGTACTTAAATTAAATTTGAATTGTTATAAAATGAATGTTGTATAAAGAAACGGTATAAAGTGAATAAAAATAATTTTCCGTTTCCCAGTAACTTTGTAATAAAAACATGTGTTAAGTTATTCAACAACTACGATGATATCTTATTTTCCGTTCTTAGTTTTATTTTCCGTACAATTGAAGAATTTTTATTTAGTTTCTAATAATTTTCCTTAAATATCAGAATGTACTTTTAATACACTAGATAACTATCTTAAATACTATAAATCCTATAGGTTTCAAATATTTTTGTATAATGTCACAATTCACAATAATGCACATAACTGTATTATTAAATCATATAGTGCTAAAAATAATATTGAATATCATAGAATAAGCGGTGAAATGAGTCCTGTGGAGCACCACGCGGGCCCTGGAGGGTCGCCGCGCTCCACACGCTCCGCACCCACTCGAAGAGGTCTCTACTCCGCGTCCCCAACTGCTAACCGACCTCCGCCCGTACCACGACATCGATCTGCCTCTGTAGACTCACAAAGCTCTAATGATTCAAGATCTAATAGAAAGTAAGTCATTTTTTGTTCCTTTATCCCCTATTTCGAGATATTTGTTACCAGAACGAGTAAAATTAAAATAATTAAATCTCTTCGCTCTACACAAGACCAAGTATAGCGCCAATATATAAATAAGAATCGAACCCACATCTGTCGCCTTTATTGTCACGCACTGTGCCGCTGCGCCAAGATTCACAATAAATTGCTTAATATTATTTTTACTTTACTTTTACATATGTAATACAATGAACGTAGGCAGTTCAAAAGTAAAAAAGATGGAAATGTAATCCATAATGTAAATATCTATCTATGGTTTGTTTTTCTTTTAAGATGACATTTTGACCTTGTATTAAATATATGTCGTAACGACTTTCAGACAACTTTCCATACACTTATATATATTTACTGCTATAACAACTCATTTTACCGCTCAGTGAAAAACTTTTAGACTTACTTAGGGGACGAGACGAGGGTACCTTTTCTGTACAAATGCTAGTTGTTGTAATTTTATAAGTATTTTGTGGAAGTTGACATAATTTGTATCTACTAACGCCGCTTCAAATGAATGAGTCACGAATAGAAGAGGCTTACATCAATTAACAAATTGGATGAATTAAGAAATGTTAGGTATGAGGTGTATGTTTCTTTTAATACTATTTAAGGAGCAAATAAAAAATTAAAAAATGAACATTGTAATTTTACCCTAGTATTGTCTGTTTTTTTTTATGAAAACATCATATAGATAGCTTATTTTAGATTGATTTTTGTTTAAGCAAATGTTAATTTTTTATGCAGACACAGGCATCGTTCTAGACGACAACAATCAGATGCGGAAAGTGAGCTGTCTCGTGGCTCGGGCCGATCCGGGCGTCGGCATCGCCGCCATCGTTCGAGACACAAGCACGAATCTGGCTCAGAAAGAGATGACTCACAACCAGACACCAAGTTAGTGGTTCTTTTATATATAATTTAACATAGATAGTGCCATCCATGACGGTTTGCAGGGAACCTAATGTTAAGACACTCTATCCCCCCCCCCCCCCCCCCCCCCCCCCCCTTNTCCCCCCCCCCCCCCCTCGCTTTTCGCCGAATTCTGTCTGTGTGTTGAGTGGCGGAACTCAACACTGCAATTTGCCTGTCGAGGTCTGGTGTCGACCAGAACGAAGACATGAAAATGTAAATTTAAATAAATATTTCATTTCCCTCATTGGGGACCGAAATTACGATCAGTCAATTTTAGTCACATTTTGTGGCACTGCGCCGCGACTGCCCTTTCATTTTCTAAACAACTATCTATCTATCCAAATATAAATACAAAATTTTTACCTAAGACCAGCCAATATATAATTCATTGTCTAAACAAAATTTTAACCTCAGGCCACCTATTTAGCCCGCATATTTAGTAGGAAGGAACATAATTATGTATTAACGTAAATATTTTTATTATATCTATATATAATAAAAATATTTACGTTAATACATTCTAAATTCGAAAGTAACTCTGTCTGTCTGTCTTTTACGCAATCAGGGCCAAACCGCTAATTTAATTGTGATAAAATACTCATATAGAGATACTTGAGGGTCTCGGGATGAACATAGGATGCATTTTTTTTCTCATATTTGTAATATTTTCGATATATATCAAAATATAATAAAATACTTATTAATTTGACATGCAATTTATTCCGCCATGTTTATAACAACCTTGCAAATCGATTTGCAAAGTTTGGTATTAGAAAACGTCACCCAAAATAAGTTTGCTTAACGCATACATGGCGCGCGCCGACGCAACCTTATGAGATACAAAAATAATATTCTCCAAAAATATTGTCCCTTAAATATTGTTTAAAAAAGTCCGCGTTGATATATACTTTAGATATAGATGTGTATACATTAACAAAAATTATATGATTTCTATAATTTGATATTCATCCTTATGAAAATAAATATAATAGTCACTTTTAGCATTTCATCTAGATGGAAATTATACGTAAGATGGTTTACTGTATAACAATTTAATAAATAATTAAGGAGATGTCAGTGATTCGGAATGACCTAGCCCACGAGTGGTAGGTATAGTATGACTTTGATGGTTTTGTAAATTTTTATATATTTTCGAATTACCGTTAAAATTTATTTAATTATAAGCTGCTTGTTACTACTACTCCTTATTAATTTATCTCAGTTCGGTTATCTATACCGAATACACTTAAAATATCGTAATTTTAATCGCAAAAAATACGCCGTAACCGCTGTGCGTAGAAACGTGAAACTTGTACACATGTTTACTTTCGTAATCTGGACATCCACTAAGAAGGGATTTTGAAAAAAAATTACCCTAAAGGGGTGAAATAGGGGTTCAAAGTTTGTATAGAATTTTTTTTAAATCTTCACCGATTTTTATAAAATTTGTAATTTAGATTTTTAAAAATATTTAATTGAACACGTGTTTCATCGTTTTCTAGAAATCTCCCCCTAAGGGTGCAAATAAGGGGTTGAAAGTTTGTATAGATTTTTTTTTTAATCGGCACCAATTTTTATAAAATTTGAAATTCAGACTCTGCATAGTATTTAATTAAACACATGTTTCATGGTTTTCTAGAATTCTCCCCCTACGGGTGCAAATAAGAGGTTGAAAGCTTTTTTGGAAAAATCTTTAAATCGCCACCGATTTTTATAAAATTTGAAATTTAGACTCTTAAGAATATTTCATTGAACACATGTTTCATGGTTTATCAGAATTCACCCCTAAATAAGCAAGCGAAGCTGCGCGTGTCCGCTAGTATATATATAAAAAATAAAAACACTTCGGTATTATATTCGAGTAAAAATTTCAAATCCAATCTAAAGAGAGAATTGCGTGAACTTAATTAATGTTTTACAATTTTATAAATGTCGTTCATATTTGAAAAATTAATTAAGCAAAATCTTAATTAAAATTTCTAAGATATTCTGGTTGTGTTCTAATAAATTATTGATACTTAAACATTATCTATATCTCAAATTAATTGTATTAGGATTATGTATTAGTATTATAAAGAAAATGATATAAATATGACATATATATTTTCATTAAATGATTAGTAAATTATATTTTACCCAAAAGGCTTAAAATAATGATTACATTCATAAAATCAATATTTTCTATATGGCGTACCTATGTGTGTACGTGTTCTAAAGCAATACACTTATACAGGGAGTACGAGCTTGTGGACTCTGAGTCTCAGTGGAAGGAAGTACTGAGGCAGACGACCGCCGGTGGGAGCGTGCAAGTAAGTGCCTCTGTCTAGAAAAATAAATATGATCTAAAGAGTGTTCTCTTTGAGACTGTGCTTTACGTTTATCTTTATTTACAATATATTTTTTGTAACAGGTAGCGAGTGTACGCCGTTCTCAAATGGAACCAGAAATTGGAACACATCGATCGTCTCACAGACCTCGGAGACACAAGAAACATAGGTATTTTTTAACAAATTTACGTTTGTTTTTTTTGTCCAAATGTTAATTGGAAAGATTTGATAATTATTTACTGTTGAAACTACATATAATACGTGCAACATGAATTTAAATATTTATTCTCTCATTATTTCGGAACAAACAATTAAATTACTACGATATTAATAATTATAAATGAAATTATCTGATTGGGCTATAATTAATTTCAAAATCAATAAACCTCTACGGCTTAAATTTAGTTCTACTATTAACATAATACATATTTTATGAATCGGTGTTGGTATTCATTTTGTATAATTAAACACAGTAATTTAATATATCGACATTCTTCTTAGATCAAGATCCCGATCACCTAATGAAAAGAAATGGTTACCGAATGAATTGAAGCAACACCTCGAATTCTCTCTAGTCGACACTACAGGAATGACTGAGGAGCAGCTGAAGGAAATACCCTATACAGTAGTCCAAACCAGCCACGCGAGGCATACTAAACTCCGAACGTCTACGAAACATAGACAGTAAGCTATCTACACAATTGATTTTTTGTAATGTTTTTGTCTGTTTCATAAAATGGGAAAATATATTTAAAGCATATATAAAAATAAATGGAATGAAATTGAGATCTCGATTTCTACTCGAGAAAATTAAATATTTAATATTTTTTCCCCGACTCTACAGGCAATGCTTCCTAAACTCAGTAGAAAATGGGTATGGGCACTCCGTTTTCGTTAATACAATCCCGTCGTCTTAACGAAAACGGAATGTCTTAATATTAGATTCCTAGGGTTACCTCTGCCTACCCTGCTATTTAGGGGATACAACGTGAAGCTAAAAATACTAGAAACTAAAAAAAAACAGGAACATATACAACAAAAATTAAATATTAGTGGAATATATGACTTTCCGTACATTCAATAATATGTTATCTATAACCACAAAAATAAATCATATATCTGTACGTACAATAAAGGGTTCTCATCTAATCTTATAATAACGTAGGGGTGATCACGGATCACTTGCGAGACGGGAGAAGAGCTCGCACAAGAGTGACCACGACAACAATCAAGGATCTCTTAGATCGAGCTCGAGCACCCTCAGCACGCACAGACCCAACGAGAAGCATGGAAGGTATGAGGATAATTAAAATCTTGCTCGTTGATTGTATTATACCTACTATTGTACAAGATCTGCTTTCAAACGAATGGATGCGATTATTTGTTTTTAGTTGAAGCATTTACTTATTATAATCTAAGTTTCTTTTTATTTGTCAACTACACTGTGTAGGCAACCTATTAGATTTCGTCAGGCATAATAGTATAATACAAATTTAGTTTAATCTTGTAAATTGTTTGAATATTACACCGCAACCAATTTATAATAAGTAGAAATATTATTTTCATGTCGATTGATTACAATTTGTTGAGCGGTTTGTTAGTTATGAAAAAAATAAAAATACAATATTTGCAACTTTAAAAATATATAACATTCTCGGTATATTTTAGGCGTATATACCCAAGTTTTGATGAACCCATGGGAAGATCGGGCGAGGATTTTTTAACCAACAATGGGTATAAAAGTAGCGTAACTCCAGTGCACAACAACAATCCTTACAGCCCCGTGACAAATAGCAATAGTAATAGTTCTAGTGGAGAGCTTATTTCGGGGAGCGTGAGAGTGTCTCATGAACATACGGATTCAGGGCTCGGTGCCGATCAAGATTACGCGTATTCTTCAGAGAGGTAAGCAGCTAATGGGTAATCTTTTTTTTTGTAGCTTTACGCTGTATCCCTCATAAGTATATCAGGGTAGGCAAAGTGACTCTGGGAACGTAGTATTTATATACTTGTCTAACAATTAAGAGACTTCCGTTCCCCACTTTCTGCCGAATTCTTAAGGTTTCAGATTGAGGATATTAAAATATTAAATATTTCATTCTCCCAAGTGGGCATTTGAACCTCTAACCATTGCATTTACAGCTGCACGCTTGTGCACGACGGCCTCAAGCTCACGCTTAATCAATATTTTAATACGTTTTACTTTTCATATAGATCTATTTTTACAATAAATAAACAAAACATATATCGTTAGACTAAAAAGATGGATTCGTTTCAATGATTCAGTGTTTATCAAAATTTGATAAAAAGTAATTAATCTTTTTTGTCTTAATGTAATCTAGATAATGTGATATTCACGATGTGCGATGAAGTGATTAAAATTTTCATTAAATACTCTCGTAATCATGCACCGCGCGTGATGTATTTGTCGGTGGAGGGGGATCTGCCGGATGGTGGGTGCCCCTCGCCGCACTGGTTGATCACAATCGAGTGATAGTACGAATGCAACGTCGATGTCGCTTGAAAGCATCATTACCTAAAATTATGTTTTTACCAAAAAATTAGGGACACCATCGTGCTAGTTGGGCCTTGGGATGTCTGATTCAAAATCACTGGTCGTTCTCTTTAATCTTATTTTAGCAAAAACGATTACCAAGTACTACCGCCCCTTTTTAGTAAAGCTATGAAATTTTTCTAAGTGAGTTAAAAATAAGAATTGTATGATTTCCATCTATTGAGTCTTCAAAATTAAAGAATTACGAAGCTACGTACAAAAAGAAATCTTTTTGTATGTAATTTCCTTTGACTTTATCCACCAATATGATAATTCATCTACCATCATGCAAAAGAAATTAATAATATTAATTCTAAATTATGTATATATACTGTAATAAGCTGCTACATGGCATTGTGTTTTATTTGGAACAATTGCAGAATTATCAGCGGGAGAAATTTGGTATTCAACAGGTCGAGTGACAGCGCCAAGTGCGGCGCGGGTGGCTCTCAAGCACCAGTGAGTAGGCAGTGGCGGGTGTGCGGCGGGGTGGTGGGCGGTGCGGGGGGCGGCTGCGCGGGTGTCGGGGTGGGGGGAGCAGTCACGCGGCGGCCGCCGGCGGCGCCTGGCCGCGCGCGCCTTGCCGCGTCCGGCTCGCAGCGCTCGCTGCTGTCGGTGGCGAGCGATAGCGCCACGTCGCGGCGGCCGCCCCGCTGCTACCCCACGCCCGTGGATAGTGGCTTTTCCCTTTTCGTGAGTGGGCGCTTCGCTTCCTAACAATCGGGCGATTCAATTGCTCTTGTATATCATTAATGGTCTAAAAGCAGTTGTCTACAGTAACATGGAAATAGATATACTCGTATGTTAGGTCAACAAGAGGTCCATAAGTAAGGGAAGACTACACTGGCTACTTAAACAATATTTTTAATAACATTGTATTGCTTTTTATCCAAAGTAGCGACACATCAATTTTATCATCTCTAACCCTTACAGTATGGGAGGTTTGAAGTAAGAACCCTGTACGTTATAGTTTATGAGGTCCCCTACCCAGAGACCACCGTTGATTCGTCGACCGCGTTATACGTGTACAGAATATTGAAAAATTTTCAATTTTGAAACAATTCTGAAAAAATCTTTAATAGATACCGAGAATATAAAGTTAAACGTTAAGGATTGTTACCCCCATAACTCCCTTACTGTGAGGATTAGAGGCAAAACATGGTGTGTCGCTACTTCAGATAAAAAGCAATACATTGATATTAAAAACAATACACGGGATTGTGTGAATTTTCATATTTAATTTTACATATTTTATAATGTAAACAGGAATTTACAAGAGCAATTTGAATATTAAAATCAGCTCTGTACAGGCTGCAAAAAACAATACTTTACTTTTATTACAAGGATGAGATATCAAGCCGAGTGCAAACATACTCGTACAAATATCTTTAAAAATGAAATTGATTTTAAAAACAAAAACGATTATTAATAATAGTCACTCTTGTAGAGTAGATCTAATTCACTGATGGGATAATATTTTCGTTCTTCATATTTATAAATAGTTTATAAATTATGCTTGAAGGGGTTTTAATTTTATGTATACTTATTCTTTATAGCCATAATACTTTAAACATTAGAGCGAACGCAGTTTTGACAAACGTGATTTTTTCATCGTGAATATTGACGAATTAAATCAAAGATAGGCATTAATTACTATCATATTTAATGGTATTATAAAAAAAATTATTGTATTCTCTGAACTACATAATATTGATAAAGAATACAGTTTGAAAGACAACGAAGTATGTGACAAATTATATAAATTAAAGTAACAGAACATAATTTCTACGCCACACTTGGACCTGATCACACTTAAATTCAACTGCACTATTTTTCAGGGAGTAAAAATACCATTAACGAAATAATCCAAGTAAGTTAAATTTGAAAATTGGTTATTTATTAAGGTGTTCCATTTTTTTGTCTTGTTTTCAACAGACACAATGTGAATTTAATATCAACAAACAATGGTGATTATCAGTATTAAATCTTTATCAATTCTTACCAGTCCGGTAAGATGAACTTTTCACTCTTACATGGAAGCTCCTTTCGCTCTAAGATCGGATATCACATAATATGTTTCATATTGGTGCTTACGAATTTCTACTATATTTTTCGGGTAAAAATTTATATATACCTAAATAATATGAGTTCTAGTATTCACAGTATTAGTAGAAGGTGTTTCAGTAACACTGGTGTTCAGTAGTTTGATTGGGTTGCGCAGAGACATGCTAGCAACAACAACATAGTGGTGGGCGAGAGCGGGTCGCTGGCGCGGCGCTACGTGCGGCCGTCGCGCGAGTCGCGCGACTTCAACGCCAACGTGGCGCGCACGCACGCGCACGCGCGCCTCGTGCACGCCCACGCGCACGCGCACGCCCACGCGCACGCGCACGCGCACATGCGCCACGACAACACTCTCGACATTATACTTAAGCCTCTCATAGAAAGCACTCAGTAAGTAAATACAGGAGGTCAGCATATGTGTCGCACCACCTACCACCTAGCGGAATGAAGTAGCTGCACGTTGGTTTGTCCCCTCCCCTCCCGGTTGCTCGTGGAGGTATTTATTTGTGTCTTGTTTTTGCATGAGTTCGTTTACTTGGTTTTGGGTATTTAGTAAATAATAACACTAACACATTGACTAACCGTTGGTCGATTACATATTTTAATGTTTGTGTTTGTGAATAATTTTGTGTCTGATGATTTTATGTTTCAAACGGTATGATCTAATTATTATAGATAAAGGAAAAGGCGTTTATATGTCGCTTGTTATCGCAGGTTACAGAGCAACTGAATTCCACGAACAATCCTTCCAGTAGCGTAGACTCTGTGTACCAGCACGCATCCGGGAGCGCGAGCAAAAGCGCCGAGATGAGTACCGAGCTATAAATCCAGCCACTATCAAAGAACTTTGCACTCGCAGTAAACTGCCTCAGTTTAACTATAACTTTACATTTCCAAGGCTTTTGTTGTTATTTTTTTTTTGTTTTATCAATTGATTAGTTATTGCCACTACCTGTGTAAATATACGGAGTATGAATTTACTGTATTAAATTAAAAATATACGCGAAATGGAGCAAAAGTGTAAATATATAATGTATATAAATATTTTAATACTCATTTTTCTGAATGTTTTTCTTCGTTTACTATAAAATGGCTAGCGGCATATTATTGCAAAGAATATAAAATACAATTTGTGCCAAAGAAGATCGTAGGTAATAAGAAGGCCGTTAGGGTCAACAAATTACCGTCATAAATATTATATGAGCTTTTTGTTTCTCTTTTATAAAACACTTTTAGAATCAGTTTTAAAAGTCTTCATTACAGTATTTTATGTTTTATTGTAAAACAAATAGTCAGTGCTGTTTTTTATTACTAACTTTTCATCACCAACTGTTTTCATTTAACAATCGTGTTAAGATAATAGTTAAAATAATACAAATGAAGGAAATCTCATTTACTGTAATTTATTTCAAGATAAAGGACGGGTATATAATGTATTTACCTAATTTTAATAGGTTGTAAGGTGTATCGAAAAATGTATAGTTGTTATGTAGCTTAGAAAAAAATAAATACTTGGTATACTTTACTATAACGTATTGTTTAACTTCATCAAATTCTTTCTTCATATTTTGCTAATACTGTGACAGTTATTTTTAATCAAGTCATGTTTGAGATTTTTCAAAGCGTAGCTATACAATTATTTTATGTGTATATTATAAGGGGGAGTTGTAAGATAATAATTAATTATTAATAAATTGTCAGTCAATTTACACTATTAAAAGACTGATGATGCATTTACCATGTTCTACATTCTACAATAACACAATAGAAACTGTGACGCAATATTGTATTTTTTCACAATTATTTCTCTTGTTCATAATAAAATAATATTTCTTATACAGATTTATTATTTTCCTTTTAACATTTTTCTAGCTTTAAGCTTTTAGCGTTAATGTAATAGTTATACTTGCTGAGTTAATATTTACAAGTTTATTAATTATATACTATTTTTAATGGTTGCTATTCATGTTTCGATAGACTATCAAATATTCAACAAAAGGCTTGTAGCTCCAACGATAATTAAGTTATTTCGTCTCGGATATCGAGTTTGAGCGGTCGCTATTATCACTAATGAGCATGGGTTGGGACCGTCGCAAACAACCCTTGCGCCATTAAAACATTTTTCTTTGGTCAGATTTCAACAAAATCAGTGTTACGTAAATTTTCAGCTATTACACATGATTAATTAAAACAATTTATACCACTTTTGCAATTTTATTTCTATTGTTAATATGAAATACAAGAAATGTAATAATTAAAATTCAAAATCACTTTTACGTTGTAATATACGTACGTTACGTACACCAGTAGACGTGTTTTTGCGCGAACGTTGCCCATTAGCAACATGCAAATTGCATGCATGTTACATGCTACATGCATAATGCCAGCGAATAAAACCACCTTTCTGTATAAACGTCGCTCGAGCCCGGTTTGTCGGTGCTGGAAAAACGACAAAAAACTGTGCCTGACTCCGATGTCCAGCATTCGTCGGGGGGTGAAAACTCATTACAAGTGTTCAATGAAAGGGTCCCCGGGCGTGTATGATTACTCGTTAATTGAAAGGCGTGAAATCAGAGAGCAACCAGACAAAGCTGCGTGGTAAATAGGAAACTCAAAGCACATGTTGATATAGCGTGCCGGGTTAGAGGAACCACTTTGTGATACGTACTCGTATGCGGGACTAAGGGAAGGTTATTCCAAAATTGTCACGTGAAATATTTAACGTTTAATATCGGAGAAGACTTTGTTGAGGCAATCTGATGATAATATTTATATAATATATTTTATTTAATGAATAAAAATTATCATTATGATCAAAAAGGTCATGAAATATAAATAACTGTTTATATATATTTTTTATTAAGTTTCTTTTAGTCTCACACTTTATTCTTAGAAGGGTAGCCAGAGAGAACAGAGTACATTAAATATATAATGTTTAATAGATAAATATATTAAATCCATATATAAATTATATACTTTGAGAAGCCATATAAGCCATATTCGATAGCCCGTTATACTATACAAAAAATAATTGAGGGACCTGTTTCCTGTAAAATATTTACAAAGTAATTATTTGCATATCTTCGAGCTTTCTGATTTTATTAGGATTTATGTAGTGAAAATGGTCCTCTGTTTGACAGATGTCAGAGGGCTCGTGAACCCACAAGGGAAATGTTTAGCCTTTTTGCTTGAGGAAAATTATATTTAAATCACTTGATAAAATTTCGAAGCAGTGCATAAATTATTTTTCTTTTACAATACTAAATTCTCTGTACATACCTGCATAAAAATAAATTACTAAATTTATTATTAATTATTATTAATTAATTACTAATTATTATTTAATAACATATTAACAACAGTCGTTGAGTTCCTCCTAATGAGTTCCTCTACTCAACCGTAATTCCTGCAGAATTCGGGGGGCAAGGTGAAGACAGGAGTGTCTTCATGGTAACATAGTATCTTAATACTAGGTTATTGTGTTCCCTATTAAAAATACAAATGCAAATATTTTCTGAAGTAAAAGCAAAGCGCACTATCGAAACTATCGATTTCAAATCTATTACATAAAAAAAAAGCTGGCAATCATAGACTCGCCCTCCTGACAGACTTCCTCTTTAAAAATAAACTTACACGTTCATATTTCACTATTCCTTTAATATTATGTAGATACATATCTAACATTCTACTGTCGACATATTTAATTATTCAAATTAATTTACGTTAGCTAATAACTTGATATATAGTGTATTATCCTAATGTGAGGTAAGATAGTGATTTGTAGGATATATGTAGATGTCAAGATAAATAGATACATACCTTCAGCCGTAATCTCGTTAAGTGGTTGTCACCATATATTAAGTTAAGCTGGGCTTACTTGCGCAGATATTTACTGTAGACGTTTCGAAATATTATCTTAATATCATTACCTCTGTAAAATTTAATATAGAGATAGTAGCAGTATATACTTAATATACTGTTATTTACATATTTTATTTTTGTAAATGTCTTGTAAATTGAGCGAAAAGCTGACTTTTCGCTTGATTGACGCTTGATCCTGAGATCGGAATGACTTAATTCTAAGTTTCCTCTGCTTGTCCTGATATAAGCGGAATATAGCAGAAATATATCCATATTATATTATAGGTGAAGCGAAAATCACGTTCTTAACAAACATAAAATAATTAATAAATCAGTTTCACGCTGTATCCCGCGCGTAGCAGAGGGAACCTAGTGTTAAAACACACCGTTCCCCAAAATAATTAATAAAACCGTTAAAACATACAACAACAACAACTAGCAAAAATAAAAAATCAAATATTAAAGATGTTTACTAAAATTACTTCTTCATATCTTTACTACAGAATTTTTCATCAATATACTTAGCTTGCAATTTCATTTTTCAATCATTTTGTAATAAGTTCTATTAATTAATATATTTACTGTGGAAGGCAATTAGTCTTTGATATATTCGTAGCTAGCTCGTACGTTAAATCATATTTGCTACAACGTTTCGTCTGTTAGAAGCAATTTAGTAACGCAATAATGCAACGGAAATAGAGTTCGTCCTACGTGCACATTCGATCTGCCTAATCAAAGCAAATGTTTAATATCATATAATGTGAATTTAGTATCTAAATATTATTTATTTATAATTATTAGCTAAAATATATTTGTCTCTATATTTCAGGAATGGTTTGAATTTAGTTTGTACTATTTATTAGCTACAAAAAAAATATTAACTAACTTTTGTTGGCAACGATGCGAGAGATAAACCTTCATGAAATGTGAAAATAATAAATGAAATCGAAAACTACTAAGGTACAACCAAAAAAAATAGTAAGAAAAGTTTCACATATAAATTTTACTTCTGTATCTTTCAGATATTTAAAATATGTACCTACGTGGGGACTCTAACAAGTGTTTGAAGTGCAATTTTACTCAAGTAAAAAGGCAAAACATTCCCTTTAAACAAGAAATAAATATACACTGCAAATGATACTATGAGAAGTATTACTAGCAAAGGTATGAGTTGAAAGAATTTAAAGTAATGTAAACACGAAAAGTTTGCTTTCGAGTTGAGGCAACTCAAGCCGGAAGCACATTCAGAGTCAACTACGTGGAAAAATTCGAAGCTGCCGCAGAGACGAGGGCGGCCGATCCTCGCCCAACCGTGCCAGCCCTTTCACGATCACTCTCATTTACTGCAAACGAAATTATCGCACTTCTAACTTGTCTCCACCGTCTCATTGTAATCAGCACGAGTGTGTCTTAATTACTCTTAAAAAACATATTATATTTTCTACCAATCCGCTATCATTTTATGAACCTTACAATTATACATAATGCTATTATAATTATACAATTAAAATTATTCATAAGGCTATTATAATTATACCATTACAATTATACATAAGATTTATAAAGCGTTAAAACCCTTTGTGCTGTTGAGAAGCTATCGTTTTGTTAAGAGTTTCAAAGTTGCTATAAAATTCAAAGTTCATTAAAATAAATAATATATACATTGAAATGCATGAGGTGTTGAGCTCGGGGCGTGCAGTCGCAGGCAATTAGCACCCTGACAATGACATTCAAAACGTGTGCAAATAGAGCAGGCGGGAGTACCTGCCTCCCACAGGCCCACACTGTCCTACGGTTTCGACAGCTCGATTTACCGCCATAATGTCGGGCCATGGAAACTTTGCACCATGTTTTATTACACTGCCTGGAAATTTTAGAATAGAATAGAATAGAAAAAACTTTATTGCACACAAATATAACATATAACAGAAAAAGAAACAATATATTTTTATCAAATAGTATGCAAAGGCGGCCTTATTGCTTCAAGCAATCTCTTCCAGGCAACCCTTGTAAAATTAAGGACTAAAAATAAAGAAATGGGAATAACGTTATAGTGCAAAATAAAATACAGTAATAAAATATTAATGAATATACACACATACATATATATATACATATCTACATAAAATCCTTTAAGTATAATACATAAATCTACATAATATATATATAAACGACAAAAGAAAAACTACAGTTATATTTTGAAAAGATACTCTTTTAAACGATTTTTAAAAACATTATGTGACTTAGAATGACGTATTTCGGAAGGAAGTTCATTCCAGAGGATAGCAGATTTTACAGTGAAGGAATTGGAATAGAAATGGGTACGACAAGTTGGAAATTTAAGAAGATTATCGCTCCTGGACCTAAGTTCAAGGCGTAGGCTAGAATCGGAGCCGCGGAAGCAGAAACGATCTTTTAAATAAGCAGGATAGAGAGGATTATAAAGGATTGAATAGAGGAGAGTAAGCATCCGGAAGTTACGGCGATGTCTGATAGGAAGCCATCCAAGCTGACGACGATGATCAGAGACATGATCAAATTTACGAAGACCATAAATAAATCGAATACATAAGTTTTGTAACCGCTCTAGTTTGTTTAATTGTTCCTCAGATAAGTCTGGGTAACATGAGTCAGCATAATCTAAAATCGGTAGCAGTAGTGAGTGAGCTAGAGTGGTTTTGGTTTTAACCGGTAGGAAATGTTTATATCGTTTGAGGGATCCAATACTAGCAAATAATTTTCGACTGACCTCCGCTATCTGCGCTGACCAAGATAGCGAGTTGTCTAAAATAATCCCAAGATTCCTTATAGACGAATTAACACTTAAATCGACACCATTAAGATGTACTGAAGGAAGCTTTATACCGTCAAGCTTTTTTAATTGCTTAGTGCTGCCTATAATGCTTAACTGGGACTTACTAGGATTAATAGTAAGTCCATAAGATGTACTCCACACGGATATATTATGTAAATCCTTGTTAAATTTACAAATAGCCACATCCATATCACTGGATGGAGTCGCTAAGTAAATCTGTAAGTCGTCAGCATATAGATGGAAGGAAGAGGATAGAGTTTGGGAAATAGTATTAATAAAAATAGAGAACAGGAGTGGGGAAAGGACACCGCCTTGTGGGACACCCGCAGACAATGGGCATAGGGAAGATGATTTGTCGTTTGCTTGCACGTATTGACGACGGTTTGATAGATAGTTTCGAAACCACTCAGTAGCTTCTGGGGAGATGTTTATTGATTGTAAGACAGCAATTAATAAATCAGTATTAACAGTATTAAAAGCGTTACTGAAATCAAGCAATGCAATGAGGGTAAGATTTTGGTTCTCCATATTAAACCGTATATCATCGCACACTTTGATTAAAGAAGTAACTGTGCTATGTCCACTCCGAAAACCAGATTGGAATTGAGACAAAGTACGGTTTTCTAAAAGGTATCGATTTAATTGTTCCGAGACAATACGTTCCAAGACCTTAGACAAGAATGGAAGTATTGAAATTGGACGGTATTGGGAAAAGGATTTTGGATCTTTGGATTTTGGTATAGGAATAATGCGGGCTATTCGCCATGCACTTGGAAAGGAGCTAGATGAGAGGGAAAAATTAAAAATATGTGTAATTACCGGGGCCAGCACGCTTAAGGGTAAAAGTAATAGCTTACGGTTGATGCCATCAAAACCAGCAGCATCTGATTTAATCGCCAGAATATTTTTTTTAACCTGGGCAGGTGTAATTAAATCAAAAAGGAATGGAGTGGTTGAAGGAGAGGGCAAGGAACGGATAACATTTAATGTATTTGCCTTAACTGTATCGTCCATGGGTGTAATTGATGCAAAATGTATATTCAAGGCATCTATATCGATGTCCCGAATCATGTCCTGACGTAAATTTATGCAAAGGTCTCACGTGTTTTTACAATTACTAAGAGGTGGATGTATTTAAAGCAGCTTAACTACAGGTGAAAATTATTTGTATACAGTGATGTAGTTCGAGGAATTTGTATGCTTTTAATTAATATAAATGTGGTGACGTAAATTAATTCCCCCGAGTGGAGATCACGTGCCATTGTTTTTAGATAGCCTTCATACGTTGTTTAATTATCCTTAAATATATACATTTTTTATAAAAATTACCTCGCTCAGAAATATATTCATAATAAAAATATAGACGTTCTCTGGGTTTTCTTGAATAACACGTACAATATTTGTGTTTACACCAAAATTGAAAACATTAAAAATCTAAGTGGCACGTAGGTATCATATTAAATATAAGCCTTATAAAAGAGCAACATAAAATTTTATTTAATTATCAATTCACCGTTTAGCATAAAAGATACAAACAACCCTGAACCCTTATTTACGAGATTAATAATTTTGAAACAAATTAAAAATCAATATCCGGAGCCACAACGAGTGCTAAAATTTTAATCCAATTAGAGCGAGTCTTTACTCCCCTTATAAAACATTTTACTGTCAAAATTAATTCAACAATAAATAATTGTGTTGCCATGTTTTATTAGTTTAAATTGTTGTTGGGAACATTAATATTTTTATGTCATAATATAATTGTTTAAGGAAATATGTATGCCACTAACCATATTATTAGTTTTATAATAATAAAAAAATAATTTAATTTTTAATAAAAAAATCATAATAAAATTATTATGTTACGATATTAAACTTTCATTATTAACACAAAGTCGGGTCTTCACAAACACACTTCCTTAATAATAGTTTAGTTGTGCCTGAGTCTCTAACTGGTGGTTCCGACCCTCTTTCATATCCGTTTTGTTATTAATGTCTTTATCCGGATCTGCAATTATCCCGCACATAAGAGCTCGCTTCTGTTCCAATATAGGACAATAAATGCCATTTGTGCGCAGCTTGACTCGTGATCGTTGGTGTAAGGACTGTAAGGACTAAGGTATTATTTAAACTTTACTTTCTACTTGAAAGATATGGCATAATATTTATTTTAATAATTCCTACATTTATGTTCTTTTAATTATCCACTGAGAATCTAGGTCGTTATGAGATCCGAGATTAAAATTAAAAGTAAACAAACAAATGGAATATAAATGTAAAAAAAATATTTTATAAATGGTAGCAGTATTTCATTCAGTAAGTAAGAGGAGTATCTGGGTTATGTGACAACTGCATGAGCGTAAAATTGTAAGTGACATACCAATTGTAATACAAGTTACAACGGTAGCCCGATCTTGGGTGCTCAGAAAAAAAGCAAATATTAGGCTTTCGTAGCCGGATGGCAAAAATTTGGATTCATAGATTCGTCGTGTATGTCTGTCCGTGTATCAGTCTGTATGTCACAGCACCTTTTTTATTTTGTTATTTTTTAATTAAATACAAGTGCAAAAATTCAATTATCGCTTGCAAGATGTTGAGTTTGAAATGGATCGAGTCCCTGAAATCCTTGCCTGTTGTTATTTCACCTAGCTAAAAGCGTCTATAATTTGGATTTAATACCAAAGGCCATATACAATGTATTATAATAAACAAGCTGACACTACATTAGGTCTACTAATTGGTAGCTTGAGGCAGAATATGGTCACTTGACGAGTAATTAATTGTGTATTATGATAATTAACCTCCTTATAAGATAGTTGATAATCTCTTCGGATTACGAAACTTTACATACAATTTGAAAGTTTGAACATTAATATATTTTATAATTTCATTTGACCTTATCACTTATACTTATTTTGTAAAATAGGAAAATTTAAAAATATTGATAATTATATCTTTATTTTACAAGTTCCGTATTTTTTCGCCTTATTGATACCTACAATAAAAAAGGAACTCTTATAAGATCACTTTGTTCTCTGTCGTCTGTCTGTTTGTCAAGAGCCTTTATCTCAGGAACGTTTGGATATATCGAGTTGAAATTCAAACCTCCTACAACGGCTCTATAATTTCCTGAAAAAAGAATTCTACATTTACTTAAAAAAAAAAGATATGGTAAGGTATAAAAAAAAGATATTTATATATTTTAAATGTATAAAATTCTGAAAGATACATCGGCAGTGCTACCGAGCGCAAATGGCTTGATATTGTAGGCTCAAGGGAAATAATGTGAGAGAAATTCTGTGATTCTATTATACTATTGGTTATTCGTGCGTTGGAAATGAAAACAGTTGTGAATAATACATTTGTGAGAAATACAATATAAAAAAAATAGAATAAAAAAAAGAAATTACAATTTTATATTTGAATAGGCAAAGCTTCCGAGTTTTGCAATTTATAACCATTTGGACCCCTTCACCAGTTCATAAAATACATAGAGCTTAATTTAAAACAAAGACGTGAGAAATATAACACTGCATAATTTAAAATGATTATAGTCGACAATTACTTTTTAACAAAACCACAAATATAATGTGACTCCATAAGTATATTAAAGCCGTTACTTTCGTCTACAGTGGTTATAATGAGAGCAGTACAAAGGTAGTGCAAATTAAATGCGTAACTGATAGTACTGGAGCCGGTGAGCTGTACAGTGTACAGTCAAGTGCTGTTCATTTTATTTAATGGTATGGCGAAAGGCTTACGTTCCGTTTTACGATAAAATGTAAATGTTAAGGTTGAATGTATATATTTTTTTATGTGATATTAATATGATATGTGTTTTACATGTATTTAGTGCGTTAATTTTAATTTTCGTATTTTTTTGTAAAAATATAAAGATTTATTATCATCTATATATATATATATATATATATATATAAAAGGACTTGTCCTCACTGACTGAGGTAAGACCCACGCACAGCCGAAACCGCTGATGGTAAAAACGTGAAATTTGGATAGATGTCTACTTTCGTAATCTGGACATCCACTAAGTAGGGATTTTGAAAATTTTAAACCCTAAAGGGGTGAAACAGGTGTTGAAAGTTTGTATGGAAAAAAAATTAAATCGGCACTGATTATTATAAAATTTGAAATTTAGATTTTTAAAAGTATATAATTGAACACATGTTTCGTGGTTTATTCGAATTCACCCCTAAATAAGTAAGCGAAGCTGCGCGCGTCCGCTAGCTTTTATATAAAATATGTAGGTTATTCAAAATATTGGGTTGAATTTAATAAATGAATTATTTTATACAAACATTATTATATCCAATTTTGAGCTGAGCCATTCCAAGTGAGAAATTGGAAAATAATAACCGCCTACACGATGTAACATGAGTTTCATATCAAAGGGGATTACTAAACAAAGTTATAACTGTGTATTGTACACCCAAGCGATGGGCAGTTAAGGAAGAATCTGACAAAGGAGAGACGGTCTCACAGACAACAATCTGAAACTCCGCTGTAGAACAACTAGTCGCGTGAGACGTGCCTCGCATGCTTCTACGCTGGCTTGAGTTCCAACCTCTTAAGAGACATTAGTTGAGCCTTTGCCTTTCTTTATATTTAAAAATCTTAGAAATATATTTATTTATAATGGAAAAAAGTATTGATTATAACTTTTTTATTATATTATACAAATAATATATATTTTATATAGTAGACTATATATTTATTATAAAAAATTGTGAGCGAGTTCTAAGTTGCATTTAAATATACACTATGATTGTGGAGGACGTGCCGTCAGATAGCAATTATACCAATTTGCAATTAATTATTTCACAAGTGACCGCAGCGCTCTCATGACCACTCAAAGCTACATGAATATATATCTACAAACATTAAGTTTTATTTACTTTAATTTATTAGATATGTATTGAGTTCGATTCCACTCAGAGAAATTATTATATTTATTAATATTTTCATTTCTGCAAAGCGCGGCATTGAGTTCCTAAACTGAACATGCAATGCTTCAAAAATGCGACTGCGAAAGTGGGATGACGGAGTGTTATGAAGAGAAGGGAATGGAGTATCTCCGTAGACTTCTCTTCCCTGGCTATATGCGGACAGACTCTCTCAGGACCTATAAGGATGGTGCTCGAGTCCGGGCTCCCGCAGGCCATGTACTCTGTCTTCGACACGTTTAGTTTAAGACCGCCGTTATTAAGCGTACCCTTCCAGAGGTTCACTTTACGCTCCAGCGTCAGTCGGTTCTCGTCAATGAGTGCTATGTCGTCGGCATACATCATCAGCCATGGAGGCTGGTCCTGGATGTGAGCCGAGACAGTATCGAGCACTACATTGAACAAGAACGGACTAAGAGCCGAGCCCTGGTGAACCCCCACTGTAATCGGGAAGGGTCTAGTGTCGCCAACAGCAGTCCTAACCATAGAAGCGGAATCGTGGTACATGCCTCTGATAATCTCAATATAGGCCTCAGGGATCCCTTTGGATCGCAATGCCCACCAGATACACTGACGAGGCACACAGTCAAAGGCCTTCTGCAGATCTAAAAAGGCCACGTGCAGAGCTCTCCTTTTTTCCCTGTATGCCTCCATCAAAGTTCTGAGGGCGAAAATGGCGTCCATGGTGCCCGATCCTGGCTGAAATCCATATTGAGACTCAGAGACAGTACACTCTCGGCGGAGCCTGAAGTCGATCATGCGCTCGAAGAGCTTCATGGTATGACTCATAAGCTTAATGCCCCTATAACTACCACAATCTTGAACACTGCCCCTTCCCTTGTAAATAGGGGTAATAAAGCTAAGCCGCCACTGATGCGGCATCTTACCAGTGTTCAAGATATGGTTAAAAAGGTCAGTAAGCATGAGCACACCAAGAGAGCCCAACGATTTCCACGCTTCGATCGGAATGTCGTCAGGTCCCACCGCTTCTCCGTTCTTCATGCGTCGAAGGCAATTACGAGTTTCGTCAAGGGTTATTGGGGCAATAAGTCCGAGGCTAGACGGTGGGTCATGATGAAGACTGCATGGGTGCTGAGTATTCAGCAACTCCTGGTAGTAGCTTCTCCACCTCTCCTTCACAGAGTCATGATTACAGAGCAGCGTGCCTGACGCAAAGACATTTTGCGATATCTTGCGTCGCTTTATCCCGGGAACGTGCCAGTTTGTATATGAGCTTCTGCCTCTCCACAGTTTCAAGTTTGTCATACAATGGTGACAAACTCTTACTGTGGGCTCTGGCTACAGCTTTTTCACTAGCACGATTAGCTACTGTGTACTCCAGTCTGTCTTCAGGAGAGTTGGATTCCTGCCACTTCTTAAAGGCAGCCTTCTTTTCACGAGTCACCTCCTGCACCTCGTCATTCCACCACCATGTCTCCTTGTCGATGACACGTCCTGCCCTAGAAAGGCCAAGAACTCGCCAAACAAAAAAACAAAAAAGAAAAGAAAAAAAAGAAAGTAAAAAACAAAAAAGAAAAAAAAACAAAAAAGAACCCTTCATACTGCTCCCAAAATGTCTCCTTTACGGCCGCGCTACATATTATTTATATAGCAAAAATATTATTTATATATAAATAATATAATTTAAACTAACACATTCGTTTTCAAAATTCAATTTGGACGATCGAGTAAACGTTTTAGGAATCAATCTGATTCTTGACATCACAAAGACCGTTCCGGGTCCGAATTCCGATTTCAACACCGCCCAGTTCTTCCTTTGTGACGCTAACTAAAAACCTTTATTCGTTGCTATGTTTCTTATAGAATACAGAAAGCTATAGCTATACATACATTAAACATTTAATGAGTGTAATATATCTAATTTTTTTCAGCTTCGTTCGTTGTATCCGCAGGGTAAACAGAGGGAAGAGAGCGAATTCTGGAGCCATTGCGTGGTGAGTGGCAGAACTCAACACCAAAGCGAAGAAATGAAAATGTTAGGTTTGTCAAGTTATTAAGCTGTGTCTCGTTTTACAGGTTTTTAAGAGACTGAAAACGAAACTAACGAACTTTTAATTTTGAAATTAATTAAACAAACAATAATGATTGAATACAGTACAGTTAAGTACAATAAAACTAAATGTTGACTATTATAGATCTTTATTATCTTTTTTTTTCAACACCTGTATTAGACAGAACGTTACGTAGGATAATAAATATTTTCCAGTCAACAAACAACCCCAAGCCGTGCTACATTAAGTAATATCGACATATCAAAGGCAATTTCGTATTTCCGCTAAGCTTATTTTAGACTTCCCGCATGCAAATATTTTCTATATGAAAATAGATTCGATTTACGTTTTAACGTACGACGAGCAAAAGGATTTTCCGTTTTGGATGTTATTACCAGGCGGCTATCCTGAAAATTGATTTTATAAACGAAACTTGAGACTTCATTTAAAATGACAAATATATCACTGTATATTTTAGAAAAATATATAAATTAACATATATACTAATACATATACTATAATATATATATAGTATAGTATTACATATACTATACTATATGTGAAGATATTTAATAAACAGCAAAAATATATTTTTGTATTGTTATTCGCCAAATATAGTCTCTAAATATTAGTTTTAATAAATTAAAGCTTGCTAGTTAAAAATCACTAGTAAATAAGGCCGCCTTCGCACTATACTGGTCAACATTGTAAAATTTGTAATACCAACTATATGTTGACATCTTTATGCAATAAAATGATTTTCTGATATTGATTTTAATATATTCAGTGAATAATCTACAGAAACAAAGTTAAGTTTATTCATAGAGATGGCGATATATATAGAGATTTTATTCAGACTTTATTTAAAAGGCAACATAAAAATATAAACGAGGTGTTTAATTTTGTTCGATATCTTTATAAAAGCACAAGTGTCCTTGACATCAGTAACGATTTACGGTTCGCTTACGTGACGAATGTGCGGGGTTGATGGATGTCACCCGAAGCACCCCCTAGTCTGCGACTCTGTGTAAGCTCGTAAATTATATTATATTTCTACTGCGGGACTGATGGATGTTACAGGGGCTTCGAATCGTGATTTTTCGGCGAACTACTATGCTATAAATAAAAACTAAAATTTTATTTGGTTTTTAAAGATACACCGTGTTTCAGATTTATATAATAAATCTAGGTAGTTAACGATTAATATTTATTTATTTTTTCAACGATAAATATTTATTTACTTTTTCAACGATTCATATTGACGCTTCACATAGCAGGGTAGGTAGAGGGAATCTGAGAACGTAATTTGTATTATTTTTACGCAAAGCAGATAGATTGCTTTTATAATTGTGTAATTTACACGTGGTCGCTCAGTTTACCGTAAAGATGATAATACAATATTGTAGTATAATTTCCCTTACTTATATATGCATTGCATACCTAAGTTTTTGCTTTGTATGTTAAGTATAATTTTTTTAGATAAATCTTGAAGGACCCATTGAGTTTTTCAGAATAAATAATTTTACTTTCTTCCGAAATTACTAATATAATACTACATATAATTATGGGAATATGTAGCTATATATGAGAAAGTATAAATTAAGTACAAAGGTTAAAAAGTAAACAAAGCTTGTTAACTTAAATATCATTAATCTTAAAGGACGACAAGGGGCAGCACACATTTGAACCTCAATTTACAAAAGTTGTGAATTGTAACTTGAGTGATGCTATTCAAAAGGAAAATGTAATTAAATAATACAACAAATAAATAAATACTCTCTACAAAGGTATAAACATGTTAATAACAATTTTGATAGAAATTTGGTGTGTTAAATATTAATTAATTAGGCATTTTAAAATTTCCAAAAATTGTTTTTTTTTTATGAAATCCTTATAAAACTTACCGATGTTGGTAAATCCTAAGTTTAAACGTACGTGTTTGAACTTTGTTCGTAATCCGATAGGAAAGGATAACTTTATTTAAATTTCTTCTTTGGAAAAATGCGCTAATGGTATCTAAACCAATAATATCTGAGCAACAAAGTAAATGGTTATATTTCTTTACTTTTTGTCATGATAACTTAAGAATCGAGTTAAGGCCAGTCGTGGCGCGAGAGCACAAAGTGTGCTTGTAGACGATCAATCAGTTATTGTGGGTTCGATTCCCATTCGAGGAAATGAAATATTAATTTAATTTTATATTTTCATATCTTCGCTTTGGTGGAGTCAAGTTCCGTCACTCAACACGCAATGCTTCAAGAATTCGGCAGAAATTTGGGAACAGAGTGTCTTAGCACTAGTTTATTTCTGCCTACCCTGCTGTGTGCGGAATACAGCGTGAAGCTGAATTAAATTTGGAGTTTTTATAATTTCAGAGCATATTACGTACACATGTCATAACTCTACAATGAAGAGGCGAGCTATGTACGAGTATGTATTTAAATAACATAATACTTATTCAAGGTAAAGAATGTTGACGTCATTAGGGTGATAAGTATAAAACTCTCAGTCATGGCGCGGCGAAGTTAATTCTCTCAATTTCAAGGACCCTTGTGTATTTTAATAAAACATCGTGCTCGTCTTAAAACTTAATATTTAATAGGAAAAAATGTCATGGAAAAAAGAAGTTGTGTAAGCACAACTCAACTCAATAGATAAAATAATATATTCCTTACAACTTATTATAAGGAATATATTATTTTATCTATTTGACATATATGGAGGTAAGTGTATAATTTACTTTCATACATATTAGGTACTACCATATTTATATTATACAATAGTTAATTTACATTTTTAAATATATATTTAAAAAATATATATATTAAAAAAATCTGGACCTAGATCCAAACCAACGGTTGAAGAACCTGAAATCTTTAAAACAAGCGCCGTCTGAAGCAATATTGCGTTCTGCATTCGCTTCCTGATCCCACAGCTGAACGTCTACAACCTCTTAATATGATAGTCGAGGCTTTCGCTATTAAGTCGTTTCCTACTACTGATACAGTAATAGTCATATTGACTTCTCATATGGCAGTAATCTAATGGGCCAGGCCAAAATATAGATAAATTTATAATGTTTCAAAGACAATAAATGGATAATTTAGTTATGGAGGTAACAACCCTAAATGTTAGAATTCATTTTCTTGGTATCTACTGAAGGTAACTTCAGTACGTAGTAAGTTAAGTACAGTAGTCAAACTACTGAAATTTAAACTAAAGCGACCATGAAAACAATCGCCTTTAAAATATATATTACTTTTTCTACTTAGGTATATATTTTGATTTTACAGGGACAGTACAACCTCGTTTCCAGCATAGCTTATTAGAGACCGCTAGAGATTAGAACTTGAGTTGGTCACTTCAGATCTGTAATAGCGCAGCAGCATAATTATTTGTGCGAGCAACAAACAACAATGCGGCCAAGATCAAAGAAATGCTTCGAAATTAATTTACGAACGCTCCTTTCAGCCTTCGCTGCTTAATGGCTCCTGTACCTTACGGAATTCTCAGGAGTTTTGCGTTCATTCTGTTTTTCAATATTTGAATATTTTGTATTATATATCAAAAAACTAATAATAAAAATTAACTTTTTACTGCGTAATAAATTTAAAATCGCGTTTTTTAAATAAGATTTGTAAGATTAAAAATTATTTGTAAGATTCCTTTAACATATATATTATACAGAATTTCAATTAAGTCATTTCTACAAGAATACAATTCCTTGGAAGTCGTTGTATTCAGAGCTAATCGATAGAAGCCGATTAAGATCGTCTTTCTTTTAATGCCATTAATTTAGCTTTATTGCTGGTAGTAAATTTCCCCTCAGTCGAAAACTGTGCACATCATATGTACAATAGTATTTAATAAATACACAATATTTTATTTTTCGTAATACTTACCAGTGTGTTTGACGTTTGTGAAAAATTATTTTAGTTTTAACTTGGTTACGTGATTTTTATTTTCAAAAGAATGTTTGGAAGTATATCATTCTGTTAAAATATATAAGGAATTGATAGTTTACAATGTAACAATAAACGTAAAATATATAATAGAGATAACTAAGGACAATAAATTTTTTTTTTTGCTTTACGCGGTATCTCAAACATAGTAGGAAAGGCGAAGAAATATAGGAACCCAGTTTGCCTCGGTACCAGAGCGAGGCAATGAAAATATTAAATATTTAATTTCCTCGAATGGGAATCAAATCCTCAACCTGTCACGTTTACAGTTACAAGTATAAAATACTAAAAATAGTTATCGGACGGTTTTCTAATTTCAAAATATAGCCTGAATTTTATAATCGTGTCACGTTAATTGATTTCAACTTTAGCCTATTTAGCCAAAGCGTACATTATGGAAACCAACATTTCTACTGCAACTTGACGTTAGATAGCTTAATGTTTTTATTTGTAAAAGTAAATTTCAATTTATAATTGAAACTTACTTTTGCTCTCACTATATGAAACTAACTTTAGATCGTTACTGCAGTATTAGAGATAACACACCCTATGTTAGATAACGCATGCACTCCCCAAGGCCTTTTGTGCCAAGTTACACTCTACGCCTTGTTTACAGGCTAAGTTCAAGCTTCATTTGAATACTCAGATCAATTTTGTCCCCCACCTGTTTGCATATATTGGAATAAGTAATCTCTATGTTTGTAACAAATAAGTTTACTTTGGTTCCTTTCTTTATAACTTTGAAGTTTGTTCTGATATTGCTATGTCATTAAGTAATTTACGAAACTTATTACTACTTAAAAATAATAGAAATATGACTAATTATTTATTATTAATTCGATTTAGTGACGTCAACCGCCAACACGACATTTAACATTCATATTAACATACTTTTTATTTTGTACATAAAAATAAAAAGCGGAGAGCAAAGTGACTCTCTTTTCTTGCCAAATTTTACAAATATATTATTAAAATTCATACATCCTTTCATTTAAATATGTGATACATTTATAATAATGTTGATTGTTCTCGACACAAAAGTGATATAAATGAGAGCGCTACTAATTAGTGCCAACTAAGCTGCACTAGACGGGGACACTTCAACATGACGCATTGTTTTTGGAGACAAATGAAAAATCGTGCAAATTCTCATAACAAATGCGTAATAAAATAATACATTATTAATTTTAGTGACAAAAACAGCCGACTTGACCAATTTTTATGTGTATTTATAATAAAAAATGACACAATTTACAATATATATAGATTTATCTATGTATATAAAATTTGCTTCACGCTGTATCCCGCACGCAAGCAAAGGGAAGGTGCTATGGACTCTTGCTATGGTGCCAGAGAGAATAAATGAATATAAATTCATTCCATCGAGTGGAGATCGAACAATTGCGTTGCAGTCACACCTTCATCGTTCTGCGCTACGACGGCATCCTAATACATTTAATAATTCTTATTATATCTAATATATTCTAATACTTATTAAACATAAAATTCCTTTAAAAATAATACTACATGTACTAAGCTTAATCATAGAGTAAGCACAGATCTCACCATTATCTCTGAACAGGATAAGTATTAACTAAGTAAGCCTTCTCGTCTGTCCTCATTATTTTTTCCTCTAGTTGCTCCTAAGCCACGCGATTTTTCATATCGATTTTTTTACTATTAATTAATATATATTCAATAATAATGCACAAACTCATTTTTTTTTGCTGTTTTATTAATAGTATACATTGAAACATATTAATAATATGCATTGATTATAATAATACTGCAGATGACCACGATGCTGTCCGCAAAGTTAGCGTCCCTATATTGGAGTTTAATTAAATAAATGTAATACTGTGTTGTGCCCGGGGTGTGCTATCATGTGGTGTATTGGAAAAATTAATTATTCACAGGGGAAGAAAACCTTTTAACTTTTTAGTATGAAACTGGCTATTTTTTCACTTTAATATTTGATATAGTGTAAAATCCCTATTTGCTTTTATCATATATTGGATAAAATGAATGATGAAATATAATAATGATATCGTCGTGGCGCAGTGGGGCAACGTCTATGTATTCGATTCCCTCCTAAATTAGTGTACTATTTTCATTTCTTGGAATATTTTTTCCGCTTTACGCTGTATCTTAGCATAAATAGGCAAAAGGTAGGCTCCTTTTTTCCTTGTAGGTCTTAGGACATTTTGCTTGAAGAATGGAAATATTAAATATTTAACTTCCTCGAGTGAGAATCGAATCCCCAACACGTCGCGTTTACAATCGTAAGCTTGTGCTCTTGCGTCATTTTATTTTTAAAATTCAGTGCTATAAACTTTAAATCTACCAGTATTAACAGCTGTTAACAGCTGTATTTAGCAGGCCGAACACCGAAAGGTGCTGAAATGTTAGACAACTCAGGCGTTCAACGGAATTCGCATAGCAGCAGAACTTAGAGTAATTTGTTTACTAGTCTTCACATCCTTTGTTCTGTAACTTTACAGACGAATACGGACCAGCAGCGCCTGAATAAATATAATTTGCATGTATTAGAGTACCAACTCGAAAATGAACAAGTTTATTAACGTGGTACCCAATGTGTATAATAGTAGTTTGCTTTTGTCTTTTAAATTCATTTCTGATAGAACAATATAAAAAACAGCTTCACTTGGTACCCCATAACGTATTTAGTCGTGATTTTATTTCAATCTATAGATTAGAAAGAAATAAATGTTTTTATATGTAAAATTTGATATACCTATAACTCGAATAAATAAATTCTTTCAGCGTGATTTCCCTCGAGACATCTATATCAAGATTTTGCTTTGTATATATGTTTATGAAGAATAGATGAAATTTTCGCCAGTTTCACCTAATTCTGTGCAAGAAAAAAGAAAAATTTCTTATATGGGTATATGCCGTTGATTGTAAAGTATTTCCGTTATATTCAGCATATAGTTGCTGCTCATACTAGCGCAAGATTTTAATACAATATAAATATGTACTATTTATTTCTGTAGGTATGTTTGTTTAATTTGTTAATATAAAATCTTATTAGAAATATTAAATGTTAGTGGAGCAGAGACGATCACGAGCAGCGGCGCGTTGCTCACATTGAAAGTAATTTCAAAGCCTATGTGGTTCTATAGCGACCTCTCGCCGCAAAAGGCTTCATGTTATTTATAAGTTGCCTCTTAAAACTTTCTACGTATTAGTAGTCCCGCTGAATTTTAGTTTATTTTCAATTTGCTATAAAATTTACACTATTTTTAAAAGTCAAGTCATCTTTATTTTTCACTACCGCTCTTCAAAGTATTTATGAAGTGCCCATATTTAAATTTATACGTTTAACGTTTTTTTTTTTTATTTTAAATAGCGTGGAATTAAAATATACGATATTTAAACTTAATAAATATTAGAAATCCTGTAGAGTTTTTACCTTCATAATAAATAAATACATATGTACACTGTATCACGCAGTACTGCAGGATGCACATAGTAGGGTAGGCAAAGGGAACCTGGGAAAATTGTGTTATAAGATACTCTGTTCCGAATTAAGACACATCTTTCTCATTATTATACATGAAATATTGTTTACTGTTCGATTTGCACGAATGCATGTATTTTCTCTATGAAAATGTTACGAATATGTCGGTCGTTACGACGCGCACCTTCCTACGACTAGCAACGTGCAAGTATTTACACGAAGTAGTAATGTCTGCGTCTGCTAACTCGCAACTCAATGAGGAGCTTGTACAATGTTGATTACCGTCGCTGAAATCTCAAGCTGTAGACGCGCCACTAATTATAACGCAAACTACTTGCCACCATTGCGAACTCAGCGCGTCACGTTGACGTAGCTGCTATTGATTATTTATTTTCTAAGTAACAATTTTAAGTTTAAAAGGTTTATGTTTTTTTGTAAAACTGTTATAAATTTAGAACAATAATGTTTTGTGAATGTAACATTTTAATTATAAATTTATTTCTAGGTTCGACTTCTGTTTCATGCATCAAACGAATTGTTCAGCTCAGCTGCTTTGAAGCATAAAGTGTCTCAAAGGCGAGATAACATATACTAGAGTTTGGAATTCTTAGAGATGCACCTCAGTAGCCGGAGGATGATTTGGTTTATTTTCTTTACTTTTTTCTCCTCTCTGTGCATTTTAAAACAAACTTCATGTTTGGCTTCTTCCTCCTGGCATTAGCTGTATAGCAATTATTTTCCCTTCACCAGAATCGGAAAACGATAAACTTAGGAAAATAGCTTTATACCTTCACGCATTCTTGAAAAAAAGGGTCTAGATATTCGGACAGCCTAATTCAAAATCAGACAGTTAAAGAAACATACAGACAGACAGACGCACAGCAATGTCATCTAATAACTAATAAGAATTCTATTCTTTCTTTTAAGGTACGAAGATCTAAAAAGATTTTAAAGATACAATTTCTGTCCATTCTATTTTTATAGTATCCTATATAATCTACCATGAAGAGGAACCCCTATAAAGTGAAAAATCATTTCATTAAGAAGTCTATTGTTTAAACCATATACGTGCTCGAGGGTGGATAGCTCCCCATAATAAAAACGCAAAAGGCGCAAGCCAGATTTTATCACTTAACATTGAAACGGGCTGAAGTAGTAAGTATCACACATTTTGTAATAATGTATTTTCTTTATGCTAGAGAGATAGCCGATAGATGTACAGAGTATTTGATGTTATAGCGTATCTTTAGTATCAATACTCATAACAATCTATATAAGGGTAATTTTATATGAAAAGGTTTTACATACAAATTCTTGCAAGCTCTTGATTCTTTTAAATTCTTTTTGAGTTTCATTCTGAGATTCCATATTATCATTTTCACATTTAAAATTATATAGGACAGCTAAAATTTTGTTACCGAAATATGTATATTAATTCACTAATATTATAAATGTGAAAGTTTGTGAGGATAGATATTTCTTCGATTTTCACGCAAAAACAAAAACTTAACAATTGTATTAATAGCTTGTACATCAGAAGCTCTGGTCTATAATTTACATAAAGTTTAACTGTTGTCTAATTTAGTTATTATGCCCTTAACAATAAAGCTTAAGCGGGCGAGTTTGAATCGCTAGTGCAATATACGTACTGCGTCTGTGAAAAGGCAAAGGGGCCAACTAATCTCCTTTAAGAGGCTGGCACACAGGTCAGTGATATGGAAGCATGCGAAGCACGTCCTGGCGCGACGCGGCGGTAGCGACCATTCCAGCGCAGACTTAGAATGTTGCCTGTGCACGCGTATCCTTTGTAAGATTGTTCCTTAACTGCTTACTATCGTGTACACAATAGGGAAGTTTGTAACTTTACTCGCTCTACCCTTTGAAATTATTCTTGTTCGTGTTTCTTATGTATCGCTTCATCTTTTACATTCACTTTTAATTAATTTAATATATAATAATATTAGCAATATTATGTCTATATAAACAGATTCAATATCCAAATTAATCAAAGGAATGTTAATTAATGACTGTCGGACTTCTACGCTCAAAGTTCGTAACTTAGTGCTTAAGTAATCTAAGTTGTAAGTTTCATCTTAGTTTAACTCTATATGGAATATTGAATATTCAATAAGTATGATTAAATTTACACTTGCGTTAATAATGTCAAGAAAAATAATAATAAATGGAGATTTTTAAAAATTTAATACTGTTTCGTTCGTTCGTTTTCGTTCGTTGTGTTTCATACATTATACCACATAGTAGGCAAAAGAAATGTGAGAACTTAGTTTTAAGACACTTCGTTCCCATTAAGATACTTCCGTTCCCCAATTTCGGCCGATTTCTGAACGCATTGTACGTTGAGTAACGGTATTCGGCACCGCGCTTTCGCCTCATTTCCAGAGCGTGGAGAAAAAAAATGAAATGTTTCATTTTTTCGATTTTGTCCCATGTAACATGGTCCGAAAATTTTGAAACGCAGTTTTTTAGATACCAACCATTTAAAAATGTTTTTTCTGAATACAATATACAGTAAAGAACCTTCCTTGCGCTAAGCCGACTCTCACTTGACCGGTTATATTCATTTAACGGTTCTGGGTATGGGCATTGTAAATAAATTGGCGTACACGAATGTTTTGATTTATGGACAAAACTATTGAACTATTTGTTGAACTATTCAACTATTTTATTTTTGACAATACTAATACCGCAAAAAGCTCGCGAGCTCAAGTTCATTATTCATGGCTAAAGCTATGAACAAAGGTAGCACTAAGGCAGTTGAATTTATTTGTTGATTTTTTTCGTATATATTTATTTTTAGCTCTTTGGAATAGAACACAATCCAGCCCGCCGGGTAATTATCATAACAGGAATTCATCATACCTAATAAGGTATTATAATAAATCAATAATGTTTCTAAGCTTCAAAAGTAAAATTCATAATTAAAAGAGTAAATTTAGAAAACTATATTTCATACTTTTCGTGCATAAAAATATGTTACAGTCAAAAGATTTTCAATTTTTTACCAACTAGCGGCCCCCGCGCGGGTTCGCCCGCTTAAATTATTTTAATATTTATTTAATAATAACCCGTAAACCTTAACGCAAGTGTCGATTTACTTCTATCTTCATTAGTAACATAAGAAATTATACTTCTTTATAACACATAACAATTTATCGTATCGGTTTTCATAAAATGAAATTATATAATATCGTAGCTTCGTAAAATTTAATTTGTAATTATATTTACGCAGTTATCGTTTCATTTGTATCCGGATTCAGACAATAGCTCTTAATGAAAGGTTGATAAAATATTTGTAGTTATTTTGCTTATTATATTTTATAGACAGGTGGTCAAATGATATTTTAATTAGTATTTCAGTGAGACTTCATCTTGGTGTAATAAAAAATATATATTTATAGAGAGATGTAAAGGCAAAGTGCGGCGTTGAGTTCCGCCAATCAACACGCAATGCTTCCGGAATTCGGTGGAAAGTGGGGAACAGTGTCTAAACATTAGGCTCCATCTGCCTACCCTACTGTGTGCAGGATACAGCGTGAAGCTGATATATTTATTTTATTAACAAAGATTTGAAAACACTTAGTGAATTCAGTTACTCAATCGTTATACGTTAAATATATTATATTATTATATAGTGCTTACTCAGTTCAGTTGGAAGCTCTTTAATTGGCGCTACGAAATGCATTGCCTAACAAATAGTGTGCTGCGTGGCTCATTGGAACAAACTATTACCGAAACTACGTACTACGTACGACCCGGCGAAAGTCTGTGCCATCTAGAATGAAGTTTAGTTCATGTAGTGTGTGTAGTAAAAATATAGGTAATTAACGTTGAAAATTTAAAATAAACAATCAAAATCGATTTTTTATGACTTAACATAATTATAAGTTTTGAGTCATAAAAAAATCTACTTTAAAACAAGGCCATCCGCGCAAAAATTATGCACGACGTTAAGCGGAATGGTACTTCATATTTGGAAGCCGTTTAAAAGGGATGAGAAAAAGATAAAAACATCAGTCTATTCGGGACACCGTGTGATAACACCGGGGATTCTTCGTTTTAATGAATCGCTGTGCATTTCGGCGTCAACTTTTGCTGATTTATCATATTCTTTTTAAGTTCTTTGTCCGTACAAAAATATTTTAGCTTTAAAGTCATTCTTAAGTATGATTATGCATATATTAAAAAACCTACCTATGTACATTTTTATTACTTCATATTTTATATTTAAATCAATATGTCTACATGTAAAAATACGTGTTTTATACTAATATATGGAAGGATTGTTTAGCTTCTAGCTTTATCCCCACCAGCAGGGTAACCAGAGAGACGGGGCGCTAAATGCTGCAGTCTGTGCATAGCTCTTTTGCCTCTTCCCCTGTCATCAACCTCTTTATACATGCCCTCAGTAGGATTTTCGTGCTTTTCCGTGACCTTACAGCAATATCATCGATAGTATGTTTTCGAAGGTAACCAAGGTCTCTCCCTCTCTCTGTTACCACTCACTCTTGCTTCATAAATGTATAAAATCAATATTATATTAGGACATGCAAATACAAATATCTATAATCATACAAAGCGATCGTTTAAAGTGGAATTAAATATTCATACGAAAAGATTCGATTCATTCTACCTATACTAGAAATGAAATAAACATGAAACCCTTAAACGCCCAAGTAATCAGCGGGGTATAGGTTACGATTTAATTTTACGCTACGCCAGAAACGGGAATGGTATTCATTCTAAAATGTATTTTGGTACCCAAATGAAATTGAATTCAAAATTTCATTTTCTAACCATTTCATTGTTACTCGTCAATCCTGATGAGAACAATCATTCCATATGAAGTTTAAGTCCATAAGTCGTACATATGTAGGCTGTAGCGTAAACTTTCAAAATAGGAGTCAAGTTAAGAGGATTTGTATGAAAACAGTTAATTTTATTTGTGAATGATATATAGAGATAAATTATCATGCGTTTGTTATTACTACATAAAAATGAAGGATAGAGTACAGATTTCAATTTAATTTTTTAACTTTATATACGGCGTTGACTGCCGCCTCTCAAAACGCAATACCTCAACAATTCGGAAAATGGAGAACGTAGTGTCTTAACTGTAGCTTCTACTATTATCAGCATACAGCGTGAAGTTGAAATAATAAATAATAATGAACTAAATTATAATAATCCACAAGCGTTAGTTAGAATTTTCAAAAATCATTTAATTTATAGAGTTTGATAATCAGGATTGAAAATGGATATTTAAATTTTAACACTGTACAGATGATTCCACTTGTTGAAAATGTTCATTATATATTTTTATTTTAAATATTATATCAGGGATTATAAGTAAAGATTTCATGTTTGGGAATTGACTCGTACGTTCCATTATATACTTTAGTTGGAGCAGAACTTTTTAATGAACGTTCCAATTTGGATAACCTTTTGTGTCTGCTCGCTTATAGTGCCACTTATAAGAAAAAGTAAAATTTAATTGTTTGTAAACAAATTAATTAAGGACATTGTGAATTTTGTAGCAATAGGGCCGGATACCCGGCACGGAGCCCGGATAGTTTTCGTGGTTTGTAAAATGATAGTACCTACAATAAAAAGGTGTATTTATTGAGAATAATACCTTATGTTGCAATGCAGGGCGGCAACAGAGTAAAAGAAGTTATCTACAACTTAAGCTAAGTTACTTAACAATTTCTATATATTGCAGAAACTTACTTAAAATAAGTAATAAATAAGTAATAATGCAGAACATGGAAAAAAGAAAGTATAGACTTATTTCTTGTATTTCTCTCACGTAAAAAACGATAGTCCTTATCGTAAGTTACGTCTGTGTCTCAAAATCGCACGATGTCAATGATGTTTTCATGAACACTTCCTAAGGTGTTCATATATCCTAATATATTCAAAACCGAAACAAATATCTTACTGAGGTAGTACAACTAACAAGTACACTATTCAGATTTTACCCTATATTAGTTATCTAGCTTATATTATGTTGTACAAAATATAATATTTAATACTGATTCAGGCTTCCTTAAGAAATCGGCGCAGACGTTGTAACCCACAACTTACATTAGGCCGATTACATTTTCTTAGACTCGAAGTAATTTAAAATATAAGGCAGCATTCGTCTTGTTACTTGAGGTTTAGTCTGAAAGTCTTACATGTTAAGACGAAAACAAAAAGTAACTCGAAGCTGAGTGATTTGTATTTCAATTTTACAAAGTAAATCAAATGTCATTTCCAGTGAGGCTTATGGCAGCACCCAATAAGCCAACTGCTCATATTATAAATTGATTTGTATATTTAAATTATTTTTTAGAAGGCTTTTAATTTATATCCTATATAATCGTATTGTTTTTTTTGTACGTTTATTATCAATGAAAAGAAATTCCTATTACATTCCAATTTCCTCGTTATTTTCTATAATTTAAAAAAAAGTGTCCAGGAAATTATATTTTTCGTCATATTAGTATTGTAAATGTATTAAAATTGCTAAAGCTGTAGCGACAGAAATTCGCAACAGACGTCAAGCTTCGCAGCGAAACTTATCAAAACTTGCTTACTCGACGTCTTCGCCTTTGTTCTGAGCAACTTTACAGTCTTCGGACACTAGTCCGTCTAGAATAAATTCATTAGTTCAGCTCCAATATTAAAATTAAAACATGCAATTTATTACAAAATATTAATTAATTTAACAAGAAATTGTAAAATTTTCTCAATGTATTGCCTTGTTTTCAATCAAAAACGTCATCTTTTATTAAAAAAAACATATATTTTTTAATTCTTTGGCGGGTTATTCCATTTTAATTTAACCCAACCATAGAAAGCAAAGATATAGCCTGTGAGTGCTTTTAGTTTCTTAAACTTATTACTTCAACATTTCATAGCCTGAAAGGTTTTTTAAAAGTATATTTAGTCAGAAGAGCTCTTACGTTACTACGGTATGTTATATTTCTTGATGTAACGACATCTTTTTTTTGTTATCAATCTCACATATGTTATGATAATATAGACTTTAAGAATCTAGTAAGAATAACAATATTAGTCTAAGCAAATTATTTAAAAAAAAACCTGTCAATTGCGAGTCGGATTCGCCCACCAAAGATTCCGTAGCAATTTCAGAAATGGCAGCGAATAAAATAGAAAACTTCAATTTGCATGACGGACGTATGCATTTTTGTATAAAATTAATTATAAAAATATTTTTGAAAAATTTGTTTTATGATTCTCCGTTTTTTTTTCCTTTTTGAAAACCTGAATATTTGATATTAAATTCAGCCTAATGCCTCAACACAATCTCGAAATAAATGGACAGATGGACCGCCGGACAATTAAGTATTCCTATAAGATCTCTGTAAGATGTGATGTTTCCTTTTGAGGTACGGAACCTTAAAAAGGCAATTTATAATACTTACATTTCATATAAGTAACGAAATAATAATAAGTATATAAAATTACATTAAATATATGGATATAATATGTCAAATTATTAAAATTATATAAAATAATTTATTACCGCATAATAACAAGCATTCGCAAAATATTAACACTTACGGAAACAGCGTCAAGTTAATTACATCGTTCTGTCGTACAACTGAAATGTGTAGACGTTACATTATTATTAACCAAGCCACAAATTTATATTTATGTAGGTGGATATTAATTTAATTTGTGTGAGTGTTTCGTGTATGGCTCTATACACTTTTGATACAATAATAATTTTCAACACCTTCGAGGTATTCAATGGAATATTAATATTTAACTTACTGTAGGTACTTACAAGAATTAGTGAAGCTAGAAACGAAAAAAGAATTTTGATTACACAATTTACAAGGAAAATTAAGACCATTGTTTAAAAATTACGAAGCCGAACCTCTTAAATTAGAAATTCTTTAAATTTTCGTGTCATAAAGTTGGTTAAAATCTTAAGAAAGTTGTCATTTTTCTTAATTTTAAATAATACTGGAATGGATTAAAACAAATGTAAAACCCTAATTGGGGTAAATAATTAAGCTATCCTGGCGCAATGGGACAGCTTCACGGCTGAAAGCTCGATCCCCACTTGGGCAAAGGAATTTTCGTTTCCCAACTCTAAGAAAACAGCGCGGCGTTAAGTAATGCCATTTTAGACGTTATATCTGTTGACATTACGTATTGAATGGCATTACATAAAGAAAACAACGAAGTGTCTTGTCTAGGTTTTCCTTACTATCGCTGTTATGAACGAGAGAAAACGTGAAGCTGGACTTAAATAATCATAGACGCTTGCTAACAACTTAAATAAGTAAAAATAGAGTATTATTTGTACAAAATATTGTCAACTCAGTAATTGTTATACAAAGAGTCAGGAAAGCTTAATATGTTAAAAGTATAAAAAAGTCTGACTATTTATAATGAACACATTTTAACAAATTATACTTACAAGTTTAGAATTCAAAGTATTATGTTATGAAGAAAGCCAAACCTATTTTATTGCAGTCATATCTAATAATGAACTAGTGTGATTCATTTGTAATATAGTTTGTGGTTAGTAATGGATGCTAGCTGCCAGTGCTGCCACCATGGTGTGATTAATTGCAAATTGTGATAGGTAGTCGTCTGCGTCTGGCGGAGAGCCTTTATCGTTTACCTTATAAATGTAATATACGAGTAACTTTGACTTCTATAAGTTAAAGTTATTTCTTAGCACATATTTAATTATATCTAATTTTTATTTTTAAAGTAACAGTATTTATTTATTTTACATTACTAATAAAACAAGCATGCGACTGTACGTGCGACAATTTCTGTGTTTGATTTCCACTCACATTTCCATAATGAAGAGGAGTGTCTTCACACTAGGTCCCCAGGTTCCTTATGTCAGGTTCCTTATGGCTATGTGCGAGATAGACCAGGTAACTAAATTATTATTGGATAATAGTAATTAAATAAAAACTAATGCATACTTACACTGTATAGGAGATCAATTAATTACTATGTCGCAGTCCAGCTTCAATTAGACAGAGTCAACATTCATCGCAGGGCGGACCATTGGTTTGATTAAATGACAGTTTCATAAATATTTGTAGATTAAAAATGTATGCTCTTGTGTCATCATCATATGTAAGCTATAACTAAAACAAATCATCTATTTTTCATTCTTCTCCAATAAATTTGTTGAATAGAAAATTCTGCGGACATTTTCCACTATAAATGTGTTTTGTCATAAATATGACAAACTCTAATGAAAAAATATTAGTGATCACCGCAAAACTAAAATTTTGTTTCGATATACCTATTAATTTAATATTCTTTTTATACAAATATCAACAAAAAAATTATAGATGAAAATAAAATATTAAAAAAGCTAATTTCTAAACTTATTTGCACAAACTTAAACAAAAATTAGTTGTGGAAATTAATATTTTAATTACTTCAAAGTAAATTGAAGAGTATCGAGAGTGAAGAATAATTAAGACTAATGAGTGTTATATATGTATTTACTATTTAAAATCTGTAATTTTTTTATTTTATTCGGAGTATTTAGGTTAAGGTTAAGTTCTCTTAATGTAATTCTTTCGTAACTTCAAAAATAACGAATTTTAAATAGTAAATTGGTACATAAATATCAATAATGTCACTTATTATTTTATACATTTTTTTTTAATTAAAGAATATGGTTGACGAATATAAAACCTCTCTTTTTTATAAAAGTAGTCGGTTAAAAAATAAATAGGTACATTATTCCTGTCATAGAAAGCTCTAAACTTATTAATGGCCAGGAATAAACTTCCGAGAGCTTAATCCTTACCATAAATATATTTTACACAAGCTTGCACACAGAAAAACCTTCAGAAGAGAGATAATCTCTATAAAGGTCGTCTTAATATTCGATGGTATTATAGCGCTTGATAAATCCTAAAGAATGGGAATATAGTATAATATTTTTTTTCAAAAATATTAAATGGGTATTCGTTACATCGTCGTTTGCACCCTACAAATTGTAATTGTGAAGATATTTTAGTCATACGTTTAATTATAATTTGATGTATATATTTTCATATTTATATTGCAATTTCGTCAGCCTAACCAACTCTGAAAAAATAAGTTGTTTACAACTAAAAAATCCTTTTTGAACCAACTCTAGCATTTAATCACCAGACGCAAAAAGCTATCCAAATAGAAGCATTCATTAAAATGTTATGCTTGGGAAAAAGTGCAAAATAATAAAGCAAGAATTGGAAACATTGTGACGATTATGATTTTTTAGAAGATCGCAATTTTAATATGCAATAATTAATTATATTTCTTTACAAAATAATTTAACATATACTTTTTTGATATAACCTAATACTTTCAGCATTTGTTGTATTCACACTCAATTATTTGTATGTTCTGTTTTTTTTTTGTATTTTTTATATTGAAAAAATATTCAATTACATAAATATTATATAATTAATAAGTATATTAGTATGCATAATGTTAATAAGTGATAAGGAAAGTATATACAACTATATATATGTATAATGAACATAATACAAAAAAAGCTATTACAAAAGAACAATATTATAATTACACGAAATTTAATTTACGTTTGTTGATATAAAAAGTCCAGTGCGAAATTTCATAAGAAACAACATCTGCTTAAGTGTGACCGTAGAAAAGAGCAAGACTAATTAACGTTGTTTGAAAATGCAGCGCACAGGTCAACATCAACAGCGAGGAGGCATGCATGGCACGTCTCGGCGCTGGCGCTGGCGCTCGGCGCTCGCGTCAGTAGTTAGCTTTCAGTGCAGTTTCAAAATATTACTTGGAGGCAGGCTGCACGTAAGCTCTTTGGTGTGTTAATACCTATCTGTCCTTTCCATGGTATTTGTTCATTATATATAAATTTAGTGTGGATTCCATCTTAAGTCTGAGAAATTCTTAATTTTTTTTTGTCTATTATGTGCGATATTTATTAGAATAGTAAATATGTAAATAAAAATTTTAGAAAAATTATCCCACTCTTATTCTATATTCTATATTTTTTATTTATATATTTTCAATTTATAATAAAAACTGATTCATTAGTAAAAAACGGGTTAAGGACGAATCAGACCCCATTGAGCCTTCCGTATCAATTTCAGGATTATAGATCAAAGGGAAGTACAAGTTATAGAAGATGTCAAATTTTAGTTTGCTTTCATTTTGTATAAAATGTACTACAAATATAAGTTTGTTATGATATATGCTCTGGTAATAAAAGTTTCCAGTTTTTTGAAAAAAAAGGAAACAAAAATGATTAGCCCCAAAATAAGAAATAAAAACGAATAAAATGAAATTCGTACATGATATAAAAATGAATAACAAATGGAGAGGATAGATTCCAAACCCAATTTAACTTTTATATTTCTTCCATATGGAATCCTGAACAATATAAAATAAACAAACCATAACAACTCCCATTTTCATGTTAGTAACGCAAAAATCAGGTTACAAGTTACGACTGTTCTCTTTATTATCTTGACTTACGTCGGGCCCAGACAACTTTCGCTCGATAAAATATATCGCTTTCATATGACATGAAATTTGTACTATTCAAAATATAACAACTCCAAAAGGAAAGTAATACAAATAGTAGTCGTTTTAGTAGTAAAAATAATGTTTGTTGCAGCCCGTAAGCTAATAAATATCCTATAAAAGTAAAGATTTACGTTCACAATGACAAAAGAAATACAATAAACAGTGAATTTAATGTGAAATGCAGATCGTGTGAGGCGCTCGTGAGTGACTGTAAGCTCGACAGACTTCTTCCTCCTGGCATTAATCCCGGCTATTGCCAGGGTCTGCCCTCCTACTCAACCTACTCCACTTTGCACGGTCTTTTGCTTCCTCGGTGGTTAGACCATTGGCTCTCATGTCCTGCTTCACGACATCCAGCCAGCGCTTCCTTGGGCGTCCAGGAGGTCTCACTCCAGGAACTGATATAGCAAGGCACTTGCATCCGACATAGTTCTTAGGCCGGCGCGTAACGTGGCCAAACCATCTCAGACGACGCTCTTGGAGCTTATCCGCTACGTCACGGACCCCAAGACTACCTCGAATGAATGTGTTGCGTATGCGGTCAGACCGCGTTACGCCGCACATCCACCTCAGCATCTTCATTTCCGTGACGTGAAGCTCCTGAGTGTGCCGAGATAGTGCCGGCCAACATTCGCTGCCGTATAAAAGAACCGGTCGGATGATGCTCTT
>JAAIXI010000254.1:0-105753 GCA_013403645.1 Heliconius nattereri | reverse complement strand
ACAGGGTAATGGAGTGAGCTGGAGAAAGGAGGAGGAGTGGGGGGGGAGGACACCATTCCTACGGACTGGATGAGGATATAAGAGTGGCGGCTCAAGGATCCGGGGTCGCGTACCCGTATGCCCACAAACCAATATCGGACAGATATTAGTCTGGACACCCTCTGGATATAAAGTCTGTAGTCTGTGTCTAGTATAGTCTGTCTGTAAGCTCGACAGACTGTGGGTTTGATTCCCATGTGAAAAAATTATTTAAAATTATAATTTCTTTGCTCTAGTGTCGACGAAAAGCGCAGTGTTGAGTTCCAACACGAAATGCCTTCAGAATTTAAAAGTGGGGAACGGAGTGTCTTAACATTAGGTTCCCAGGTTCCCTCTGCCTTCTCTGCTATGTGCTGGATACAACATATATGTATATAGATATTAAAGCGAGCTACATACCTACACTCCGTACGCAAATATGAAATGTGTTCACGTAGCTTATTAGTCGTGTACGAGGCTAAAATTGTCTTCAACTTTTCCAATATCCTTTGCCTTTTGTGCATAAGATAAGGTTAAGAAAGTTACTTCCAATATTCACGTGTAATATGGAATATTGCATATTTTAATTCTCTTTTATTTTAATATTATAGGCAACTTACTGTGCCTTTTCTATACATATAAATAAAATTGAAATGTCTGTCTGTGATTTCAAAATAACCGTGGTGCATATAATTATTTACACGATTCCAAAAAACAAAAAAACTATTTTATGTTTATGTTTAAAAAATAATGCAAAGTAAACAACATTTTTCAATTTTCATTGTTTAAGCTCCAATGACCAGTATTCTAAGAAGTTATCGTTTAAATATTAGGTCAAGAATCTGATACAGAATAGATAATGCAGTTGTTTCAGCCATTTTTTGCTAACTTTTCATTTTTCAGTTTGGATTTTTTTTCCTTTTATTGTGGTTTTTAAAAATATTTGTTATGAAGGTAATTGTTTCATTCTAAAACTAGCACATAGCTATTACAACTTGGTATTTATTTAAAGACAAAGCTTGTGATATTACAATGATACCTATATTTTATTTTACCATTTAACCGACGTAGTATAAGACAAAAATTTCAAATATTTTCTCGCAGTCAATCGCACTCCGCGCGCACCGCCCAGGTAATAGCAATTTTAAACTCTAATAGGAGATCGTCTTCCCTTTGAGACTATTTCACGCAACGCTTTGTATGAATTATTCATATAGTTCTATATGTCTCTGCTATGAAATGAAAATTGTATAAATAATATTAAAAACTACGAATTTATATTGCACGTATAGCAACATAATTATTTTTCATATTTTTGCATTTAATGCGAACGATAATATCTACATTTGTATAATCATCATAGTAGGACTATACAGCTTCATGCCGTATTCCCTTTATTGCAATAAAGATTGGCAAAGGGAACCTATGATTAAGATACTGTTCCTCATTTTGTTCCCCGAATTTTCGAGGCATTGCATGTTTAATGACGAAACTCAAAGACGCGCCTTGGTATCAGAGCGACGAAATAAACTTTTTAGTAAATAATAATTAATTCCCCGAAGTGGGAATCGTACTTACAATCGCGTTACAGTCACACGCTTGTGGTCCGTGCTACGACGGCCTCTAAAAAAATGCTTACAAGTACAAATAATATTTATAAGCCCTTAAACGTTTAATTAAATAATATTATTTTAAATATTTAAATAAACATGAATATATTGTAAAGGATTTTCTATTTCATTTCTTTTACAAATTCCCTTAATAAGCCGTCATGTCAGCTTTTGCAAAACTTCTGCTGCTACGCTGGTCGTTACAATAGCGCAGCGCGTAGCGTACAGCTGTAGCGCGAATGCGGTAAACAACAGCTTTGGTACTTACAATATGTATTTTTAAAAGGATATTCATATTAAAACTAGTAAACAAGAAAAATATATATATTTTTACTACGGCAGTAGAAATGTGACTGTTGTTACAATATAAAAATAAATTTGTATTGTATTTGAATTATGTTTAATTATTAATTCTTATATATTCTAAAATATCCTGTACTTTATTGTAAGGGATTACAATTATAGATGAACCTAAGTTGCTTTATAATCTTTTATAAAGCAACTTAGGTTCATCAAGTTTTTGCTCTCTTCGTAGACCTGATTACATAACATGCTTATCAAAATTCAATTTAAAGTTGTAAGTATGGCATAAGTCGAATAGCATTTTGAACAATAATAATATACCTATCTATCTTATATTTTTAATTAAATATAAATTATAGTACTATTTGGTAAAAAACATATTACACTTTTCGATGCTAAAAATAATTGTAATTAAATAATAGTCATATAATCTAAAATTTCAATATAAAGTCACAAATCTATTATTATTTAAACTTTCCTAATTAAAGAAAAAAAGTGAGCAATGCGAAGCCTGTCGACGTGGAGGAATCATCAATCTTCATGAGGGACTATGAGACGACCCAACGGTACACTTAAGAACTCTTTTAACAAAACTTGCAACAATGGAACCTTTATAAATTGTTTCCAATATCAAAATATTGAACAAATCGAACCTAATATTACTAATTATTAATGTATAATTGTTTCTTCAGAATTATGGGTATATTAACTGTATCAATAAGTTATATACTCAAATCGCAAAGATAAAATTATTTTAGATTCGTTTTTTTCTCACTTTCTGCACGTACTAAATGATTTCCACACACAAGTTTATTGTAATTATCAATATATTAGGCCATAGCGTTTGGGCTTATCCCTAATATCGAATAATTTGTACTACTGCGAAAATAACTTATTTTTAAATTAGCTTTCAATTTAGACTAGATTCTGGGAAGTTACATTTTTATAGAAATAAAAAGGTTTGAAGAGATTGTAATATACTACTACTATTATAAGATAAAGTGCAATAAAAATATTTTATAAGTTGCATATGTATCTTAAACTTTTAATAACCCTAGTAAAGTTATAAAGAAACATTATAAGACTGAAAATGCTTTCTATGTGAACGACATGTTGCGCGGTTACTTGCAATCGCCGGTATTGCACTTACGAGTACATTTTACTCGTATTTGCTAATAAGTCAAGAGCTTTTCTTATAAAATGTATACTACTCGCGATTCTTATTGTATTAGACAGAAATACACAATTATTTATTAACTATCCTTGGTTTTTATCGTGTTCTAATAATATTATCTGTTTCAATACACTATCTATATTTATAAAGAAACTAGTCAAGCGTAAGTCGGGCTTTCGGAAATTTATTAAAATGAAAAAAATATTTTTATAAATCAGTCCACAAATGACTTAGACTATGTCTATATGAGACAATCTTTAAGAAATAAAGTTATATTAATAAAAATAAAACTTCCCGTTTATGAAAAAAAGAAGTTGGTTAATAATAAAAATATTTTAGTCAATGCATTTTGTTCTCACATTTAGACACAACCTAAAAATCCAACTTATTTAGAAGCTTACCTCTCCCCATAAATAGTGTATTAGAATCGTTATCCCTAAGAACCAAACCGCTATAAAAGCAAAAAAATATCGTTAATGGTTAAACGTCGGTCACAAGGAAATGTTCCAATTAAAATACTTATCCGTATTTTAATGATGTCACGGACTTATTTAATGAAAAATGTTCATATATTTTCTACTATAAAAGTTCACTAACCAAGCGTAAATGTGTGCTTAACGCCTCATATATCACATATCGTTTTTATTAGATACTAGGTTAAAAAATGTCGTTGTAAACTGTCGTGTAAGGCTGTCTGCGTCGTAAAGCTGAAGAGGCCGGCGAGTGCTCGACACAGAGGCAATATGTTAAGGTAATGGAGCGGCCTCGGGGTGCACTTGATTGAGAGAAGTCTGAAAGCGAGATATCGACATTCTGAAACGATGACATATTATATATGACATTGAAATATCGTCTATGTGTTAGACGACAAATGCAGATGCTTTACTCTTTCAAGCTTTTCTTAATAGATATTTAACATTGATTGATAATAAATTCACCTGTTCATAGAAATTCATATTAAAGTTATCTGGTATAATATACATCAATAAAATATATTGACGTTTCATTATCGTTCTCTAGTAGTAGTATGTACGAGTATAATAAAAATGTAGAATTGAAGAGTTTGTTTAGTTGAACGCGCCAATGCCAAGAACTACTAAAAAAACTACTAGTTGAAATGTATTATCTATCATAAGCAAATTTTAGTTATTGCCATCTGACCGCGAGGATAAACTAAACCAAAAATCAGAAAAAGATTGTATATTAAAAATTAAACTACTTTTTAACCAAATTTATAAAAGTTACATCTAAACTAATATAATAAAGCGGAAGAGTTTGTTTGTTTGTTTGTTTGAACGCTAAGATCTCTGCATCTACTGGTCCGATTTACTATATTTTTGTTTTGTATGAAAGCTGCATTCTTCAGAAGTGCTATGTATATAACATTACATTACACATATGTGCTAATAAATTTAAAATACTTTCTAATTTGATATGCATTTTTTTCTGCCATGTTAATAACAACCGTCGTTGCTAAGCGACAGTTTGCAAAGTTTGTTTGTTGTTTTAAGAAAACGTCTCCCAAAATGAACTTTTATTTTGATATTCATTCTTATAAAAATAAATATAATAGTCACTTTTAGCATTTTATTTAGATTGAAATTATAGTTTATTGTATAACATTCTAATAAATAATTAAGGAGATGTCACTGATTCGAGATGACCTAGCCTTCTGGCGGCATCGTATGACCGACGTGAACGGGCAGATGAAGTAGACGGTTTTATAGTTTTTCATCCATTTTCGAACTATTGTTAATTTTTATGTAATTATTTGCTGTTTATAATTTGTTTAAGCTACACTTTGGTTCTCTTATTATTTTATTTGATATTGCTCGCAAAAATTAACCTAAGTATTTAATATAGGTAAATCTTTAGTTATTTCATAGAGTCGATATCTACGAGTACGTACGCACGCACGGAAAACTTTAGGTATTTTTTGTAATATTAAGAATATCCTTTAGTTACTTTTATTTCTTTTGTTGGTTCATTCCAATAACTCAGATATTTTTTCTAATAATATGTCTGTACTTATTATTCTTTTTGATTGTTTAAGCTTATATTTTCTTACTAATTCTATTGAAAACTGAAAATAATTTCATAAATATATTTAAAAAATATTCTTATAGTTCAAGTAAGCGTAGCCGCGTCCGGGTCCACTAGTAAAGTATAAGAATAGTAAAAATAATAAAGTATCTAATCGAACATTGCTGATATAAATGAGGATACATTACTGAATTTAAATAATGGAAGAAGAATGTAGTACTTGTGAATGGAGACAAGCATACGCGAGATTGTGAATTGTCCCATATATATATGGTTATCTGACTTGAAACTATTTTTTAAAATATAATATTAAAAAAATTAAATGTAATGAAAAAAATATAAATATGACATATTTACCCATTTTTCATTATTTGTTTTTTCCAGACGTTTATTTGCTGTTATTAGGCTGACTGTCTTATTTTTCCTGTAAAATGCAAGACTTTATAAAATCGATATACTTTGATTATGATTATTATTACTTACCAAATACTTTATAATGACTACTCACATGGAAGCTATGGGTAAAAATAAAAAGATATCGCTTCCTTCTTCGATGCACTTTATACTTATTTTTATAAGAAAGTTAATATAATAAAATGGAAGGATACATTTGTAGGAACACAATATTATGCAGGATCACGTCCGAATAGGCCGATTTCAACCTCAATGATAGGAAATAGATTCCCTACGAACACTCTGAGCGGGACGCCTGGCTGGCGGCAAGCTCGTTTCTATACCGATCTTCTCAAATGGGATGGCACTGTTTATATTATACTATAGTATCTACTTTATTATTATGACGGTATTTAGAAAATCCCACCACTTAGCAATTTTCATTTGAAAACAGCGATTTTGTTGTTAAAAAGAAGACATCTAAAAATATACGTAATAAATATACAAGATAACCTTTGTAGCAATGTGTTTATATTACAAACATTTGCCGCTTCTTAGTGATAATTGAAAATTTCTCCAGATCCTCAGAAAAATTGTGTTGTTTCCTTGACAATATATCCTAACAACGGCCGTATCTGCTTGTTAAAGAAATAATTGGTTCGTTTCTCTTCGTGTTCTGAAATTATGATATTATAGAAGTTAAATAGCTATCGTATTTTAATGATACATTATATAGAAACATATTCACTAAATAGAAACGAGTTAAATGTTAATTATATACATGTCTATTAATGATTAAAAAAACATTTAGATAATGACTAATATCGAGGCCATCGTGGAGCACGCTGATAGCGTTTCTTGTGGATTTTTCAGTGAAACTAGCAACAGTTAAAGATTTACATGACCATTTATAAAAACTATCCCAATATCTTAGCATTTGATACAGCCATTTGAGTCTAACTTATTTACATAAGTGGAATATATGTCTATGTATTTTAATGAGTTTTACCTTTAAAATGTGCAAAGAATGTTGTATACATTCTTTAGGTAAAGACATTCTCTCGTGGAACGTGACGTTTTTATCAAAATATATGCGAAGGGTGGATGAGTTTGAAGAACTTCATAATTCCAGAAAGTTGTCTCCCAGCGACTTGTATATTTAACTTTTATTAACATAAGCTTTACGTTTGAATCATTTTTATTAAAGAACCTCATATTTTTTCTAAATTACGTAGTTTATTAATATATTAAATTGTGAAATAGTTATAATGGAGCATGGATTTTATATAAATATAAATATATTTGTTCTATCTCTATTGAGATTACCGTTTTTGGTATTTTTCATTCGAATTATATTAAAGGATTTCCGAAGTCATAGTAACAAAGCTACCCTATTTGAAAGATACTCAAAAGAAATGAGTTTGCCGGCAACAAGGCAAAACCGAATCCCTTAGAAGGCGGTATATTCATCTTAGATCATTTGCTGGAATAACGATATCCTATATTCTAGTGGGATAGATATATTTCGATACTGATCCTACATAGTATTAAACATAAGTATCTCATACCAAACAAAATTGTTATTAATACACTGTTCCCATTAAGACACTTCCGTTCTCCTCTTTCCGCCAAATTTATATATTTGGCATCAATTTAAAACAAAAATAACAACATTATCAGACAGAAGGTGTAGTAGAATTGATTAACAGCAATAAACAATTTACAAAAGCAACCAAGTGGATAAGAAGACATCCCTCCGTCTAATACGATGGCTAGGTATTTGAATTGCTAATGAATTTTCTGAGCAAATAACTCTGCTAGATGTTGGGGAAACTGTTGTTACTATTGCAAATATAATATTATATAGTAACTACCTCCTTTTATTTGAGAGTAGTCCGAAATTCTGTTCATTACACTGAGTTTTATCTTTTTTGCCAGAGCGAAGAAATGAAAATATTAATAAATAATAATTCATTCCTCCGAGTGGACATCGAACTCACAACCGTCGCGTTACAATCACACCCTTATGCTCAATGTACATTATGTATTTATGTATATAATATTTGTATATATGAGATACATATATATATTACTGACTAGTGGACCCGGACGCGGCTACGCCTTCTTGAACTATAAGAATATTTATTAAATATATTAATGAAATTATTTTTAGTTTTCAATAGAATTAGTAAGAAAATATAAGCCTAAATAATCAAAAAGAATAATTAGTAGAGACATGTTGTTAGAAAAAAATCTGAGTTATTGAAATGAACCAACAAAAGAAGTAAAAGTACCTAAAGGATATTCTTAATATTAGAAAAAGTACCTAAAGTTTTCCGGGCGTGCGTACATACTCGTAGATATCGACTGTATAAAATAACTAAACATTTTTCTATATTAAATAGGTTTTTTTTGCAAGCAATATCAAATAAAATAAGAAGAGAACCAAAGTGTAGTTTAAATAACTTATAAACAGCAAATAATTACATAAAAATTAACAACAGTTCGAAAATGTATAAAAATTTATAAACCCGTAAACATCATCTGCCCGTTCGCGTCGGTCATCCTATGCCGCCCGAAGGCTAGGTCATTTCGAATCAGTGACATCTCCTTAATTATTTATTAGAATGTTATACAATAAACTATAATTTCAATCAAGATGAAATGCTAAAAGTGATATTTATTTTTATAAGGATGAATATCAAAATATAAGTTCATTTTGGGTGAAGTGTTCTTAAAACAACAAACTTTGCAAACCATTGCTTAGCAACGACGGTTGTTATTAAGATTAAGAATATAAGTGTAATGTCATGTTATATAGCCTATAGCTCTTCTGAAGAATGAAACAAACAAACAAACTCTTCCGCTTTATTATATTACTATAGATTATAAACGGTTCAATTAACTAACATGGCGCCCTAATCTAAGTAGTTCATTGAATAATAAATTGTCGATAAATAACTAACTAGCTTATTATGAATTCAGAGCTTGTTCGTAACTAAAACTTGTAGACGTTGCTTGTGTAAAATAATTTGTAATAATTGTTGACGATATTACCAGTTATTATTTTTATTAATATTATTAGTACTCGTAATATTTTTCACCTTCACATAGAATTTAAGACACTCCGTTCCAGTGAGTGGCAAAACTCAACGCCAATGAAAATATTAAATATTTTAATTTGTCAATTGGAAATCAGGCCCACAACCTGTGGGGTACAAACGTGTGACTGTAAGCTCGACAAATTGTGGATTCGATTCCCACTTGAGGAAATTAAATATTTAATATTTTCATTTCTTCGTTCTGGTGTCGAGGCAAACCGCGGTGTTCCGCAATGCCTCCAGAATTTGGCGGAAAGTTGGGAGTGGAGTGTCTTAACACTAGGCTCCTTCTGCCCACCCTGCCATATGTGGGATACAACGTGAAGCTGAAAAAAATCTCTCATAATAATAAACAATAGAAACACAAAACTTTCGACCTTTTCCTATAAGTTCCCAATATATTTAGTTACTAACGAACACGGATAAACACATGTAAGGTGGTTAGTGGTTTGGTGTATTTATTTTATCTGAACCCAACCGGAACCAAATGTCTGTTGATCCACCAGTTACTATATCAAGCTTTTGAAATATGTGTGACTAATAATCCATATAGTTTATTATATATATTATATGTTTATTAAGTACGTCATAATTTCAGCTAGCATATTATTATTATGTTCTTCTTTGTATAGTCATAATACGTATGACATATGATACACTACTATATTAACCCCCCCTCAATTATTATTTTGGAAATATATTCAATGTACTGACGCGCCATTTTTACTTTCTTATTATATGTATAGATTAATGTTAAGGCATTATATAATTTTATGGTGTAACTAAAAGGTTTACAAATCCAACCACATTTTCATCTAAAATGAAAGAAAGCTAAAAGGGCAAGAAAAAGTTAAAGAGTTTTTCTTAGAAAGTTCGACTTCGAAAGCGCCGCAAGTTTGTAAGCTACATACTTATACACTGATTGTAAAGAATCTCCTGAAATTTGCAAATATTTGTGTATTTATAAAATACTAGTACTAAAATATTACTAAAATTACGAAAAAAATTATGCACTCCTAATATATAAGTATTAAATATATTTTATGGGTAATGACATTAATGAAATTAAATAAATTTAAACAAGTAATAGTCTAATCAAGTCTAGAAATAGTCAAACCGTGGTCTCAATTTGTATACTTTCTATAACGCCATATATTTCTGTCTGCTTGTAACTAAAATTTTGTAGATTGTGTTAACAAGTTTTTATATAATCATAAAATTAAGGAAAATAAGAGAAAACTGCTTATATATGTATATATGTAGGTACTTTAATAAAAGTATGAACGTGACACCTGAATTTAGTTGCTTTTTAATACAAGTTCAAATATAAAAATAACAAAAACACGAGAGGGTATTCTTAATCAACATATTTTTTTGATTCTTCTAAAGCAATAAGTAAATAATTTAAGAAGAATTCTGCCACTAACATGCAATGCCTCCAAAATTTAACAGAAAAGGGGAAGCGAAATGTGAAATGTTTGAAATAGATAAGTATATTTATGTATTTAAATCTGTTTAATTTATTAAGATAGATATATAGTAGAATATAACGTTTCATTATGTAAAACGATACCAACCACCAAATAATCTTGAAAGAAAATGCAGGCTCGGTTCCAGGGTAATACACATAAAATAGCAAAGTGTCTGATAGTCGGGGATAAGCCTTCGAACGGACAGCATTCAATTCGCCGCTATTGCCTAAGATATACAAGGGCTAAGCTCAGGGTTTTAAAATGGAACCTATAACCAATAAGCCCTTTATTCTATTTGATCTATTTCTATGTTTTATTTTATGTTTATTTAACTCTTTATATATTAGCATGAAATGTTGCATATTGTGATGATAGTCAAGAAAATTTCCTACAAACTAATGTGCCTGGACTTGCCTATCAAGGCACTAGCTTCTCAACTAATACTTTACTAAAACATTACATTCTTGTAAATGACATCAAATTAAAATATATATTTTTAAGTTCTTATATTTTTTTTAATTAGTAAAAAGTTTTTCTTTTCATGTTAAAAAAAAACTGCGACATGTTTGTCGAATGTGTGATAGCTTAACTCAAAGTATCATCATCACCATTAAGTGATAAAGAGAAATGTTTAAGTCTACTTTTTAGTATTTAATACGAGAGAGAAAGACCTAACTGTAATTAGGGCGTTTTTACGTATATATCATACATACACTTAATTAAGAAAACTACTTTTTAAGTGTTAAAAGTTGGGAAATACAATTTTCAGTATCGCTAATAAAGAGGCCTATCGCATCCAAACAGATATCGTACAAAATATATTCGTACAGAAATGAGTTTGTCGCCAGGCAGACGCGTGCCGATTGTGAAAGGCGTCGGGCTTATTCAGCAATTCACTACTAGTACTCGTTTAAATATATTCTCTATATTATAGGTATCATAGAAAGCTTATCTTTCGTATACCAAACATAATTTTATAATAAATAAACATTTGGGTCATACACAAATCGCGAGCTGAATGTGTACGAAAAAAAAAAGTGAAATATTTGTTCAAAATCACTCTCATTTAATTCTTATAGGTTAAACTAATACAGGAAAAATATGAGACCAGATAATTATTAGTTTTCGAGAAAGATATTCGATTTACATTTAATTTTTTTTGATGACCACAGAAGAGACACTTGGTTTCCTACTTCTAATAATAATCGTATTGGTTAAAAACGTCCTTGATATCGTATTGCTTAATAACGTCATTGATATGACATCAATATTGTCACGAAAAAATTTGAAAAATCTAGTAAATGTCAAATTCATACAGTAAATTCCTTCTGTCTTAAAAATGTAAGATAATAAATAGAAGAAAAATATAATTTCTTACAATTACTGAGTAGCAAGCATATTAATCTATGTTTTCTTATCATTAATCGTTTGTTCATAATAGTTTCAGTTATTTTCTACATACCTCAAAGGAACTAAACTCAAAATCTTTATTTAAACAATGAATAAATTTATAAACAATGTTAACGGGACTATAATGATACTGTAACAAATATTAGCTTCTTAAAACAATAAGAAAAAATCTTAATCAAACTAAACACTCATATGAGTATGACCCATTTAGATTAAATTTTAGGGTTGGAGTGCCCACCCCAAAAATTTTACTTACAATAAATTTGCTCCGAAGAATTAAAAAAAAACAACATTTACACATAACATTTTTGTTGAAAGCTAAAATCCAGGAACAATATAACTCTAGAAAATTTACACACCTGCAATTAACAGAACAAATGGAATGTGTTCAACATTCAACTTAAAAGTGTGTGAGAGTGTCTTAACACTAGATTTTCTCTGCCTACCCTGCTGTGTACATCATGAAGCTGATTTATTTTTTATAAGTTGAATATATTGGCAAGGAATAACAACCCTATTACATAAATGTGAAAGAGAATGTCTTGTTTTCGTGACCTCTTCTCAATCAATTGTAATAAGATTTGTTCAAACGTGGCTCTAGGCAGACAGATTTACTTAAGCTGCTTTTGTTCCGATCCATCTGTGTTTAGTGTGATAAGTATATCATTAACATCACAATCAAGGTCTGGTGACTACTTGGTTTCAAAATTTAATGATTTATGTTAATCCAATTATAGTTACGTATCTACTAACTTGTAATATTCCCCTCATATTGACACATAATAATGAATTGTCAATTACATAATTATTTATGGGTAAAACTAGAAAGTGAAGTTGATTAAAAAAAGACTAATCAAAGTCAAAGTCAAAGTCAAAATATCTTTATTCCATAGAAATGCTTAACATTTACTTGGACATGTCATAAAAGTAGAAAAAAAAAATACAAAACAAAATAACCGAAAAAAAAAGTGCAATTTTGACTTGAAAAAAGCCCGTTCAAATGGTTGAGCTCATGAGAAGATACAGGCAAAGAAACTCATGGCCACTCTTTTTAAATGCCAACATTTATTACAAATTACAATTAACAATTTCAACTTAGAAATAGAACAATTCATTTCCAAACATCTTTATCTATCTAATCTACTTCATATATATCTAATCTACTTCAAAACTATATCTATATGCACAAAATAATATTTTAATTCCAAACTAAAGAAACTTAAAGAATAATTAACGAAATTATTGACACTAGATAGGTAAAGACTATTATTTATATACTATTTACTATTTAACTTCCGTTATTTTTGAAGTCGGTACCCATTAAGGTATTTTATTAGAATATTAACTTTATTAGGTCAGTATATAATATTTTATTAATGGTTAAAATGAAATTCCTTAATATTTCAAATATACATAATAAAACTATAATATAATGTCACAATATATAATAGTAATAATCATATATACAAAATATATACATAGATATGTGTATTATTATAAATCACTTTCAACTGATTAAGGAGTCTGGAGACATCTTAATGACTCCCATCTCATCGGCAGTAGCTTAAACTAAAACTTGGCAGACGTAAAATATAGCAGACATTAATCACCCTGCCATTCAGGTTCGCGTCTGAAGCGATTTCAGTGTTTTAATAGTGCCCTTAAGACCTTGTGGCTGTTCACACATCACGTAACGACAAGTGGATTTTCAAAAGCTACACACTTTTCAGCGTCCATACTCTAGGACGTAACGTATGTCTAACTTAAAAATGAAATAAATTAAAAAGTGATAATTAACTATATTTATATTTATTGTTTATTAAGCTTAAATAAAATTGACTTCGTAATATTATATGACTTCTTTATTGTCATATAGGGGAGAGCGGGGTCAAAAGTTCCGATTTTTTTTAACCTCAAATATTGCTACGAATACTTGATTTCAGTATTAATACAATATAATCAAATTCAACTTACATATCTAGACTTGCAATTAAAATAGTAATTTGGGGTATTCTTTGTAAGATTTTTTAATTATGATTTTTTTTATGACTGAAGTCGGAAAGTAATAACTTACTCCGACTTGGGACAAGTTGTTAACAGACCGGGGTAAATTGTTACAATATTTTGTAAAGCTATTATTTGCAAAATAAAAAACAATAAATAATCGAACAAAGCCTGTTTATTTAAAGAATAATCAACAGTATCATAATAATCACCAGGCGCAAAAGCAAATTTCTTTTAATCGATTTCTGTAAGAAAAGGAGATTATTAATTCGACTGTTTTTTGATTAGGTGAACCAATTTTGATGATTTTTTTTATTTGAAAGGTAGTGCTTTTGACAATGGTATCTATGAGAAAATCACATAAGTATTAAATTTGTATTGGTACGTTTGCGATAAAATGACGAATAACTCAATATCACGGCAACCGATTCCAATGATTCTTTTCTTATTTGAAAGGATACACTTCAAGTATAGTTTGATGCAAGTTTGGTTAGGTTCCGATTGTAAAATCCGGTCAAAATTGAGAAAATTTGTTTTAATTTTGGTAAATTTTAATTATACTGGAATAGTTACAAGGGAAAACTTTGTTAAAATTATTGTCAGAAGTAAGATTCCCCATCTTTGCTTTTCTTTTCAACCAACCTCAAAAAATATGTTTTCATTTTCAACCGACTTCAAAAAAGGGAGAGGTTCCCAATTCACCCGAATATATTTTATATATTTTCTTGTCAATATACCAAAATGTTAGTTTCCACAAAAATAATATCTAATTGAATCAACATTTTCCATATCACAACAGATGCCCCCCGTTAACAACCACTACCACCACAACCAACACTCGTTTAAAAAGAAGCACTCCTTTTAAGGTTACTTATTACTTAAAATCGTAAAAAGAATTAATTATGAACAAAAAAAAAACCGAACCGAAAAACAACGAAGTAAAAAGTAATAGATATTTTTACATAAAATAAAACTTATTTTGATTTTATTAGACCAAAATAATAAACAAAGATTTTATAGCTTTAGCTTTTTGCGGTCAATATGTATATATAATTCTTTGGTAACAGTTTTTATCTTTTCCTGCAATCTTTGAAAATTACATCCGCTGCTTTATGTATCAACTCATATGACACATAACCTCGAGTTGATTTTCGAGCATAAGTCCGCATATTACTAAATTACAATATTTTTTAGTATGAAAAATTACAATATTTACATCCCATCATTGGTTCAAATGAATTGGCGAAAGTTTTTCCGAGGCCCCAAAAAAAGGGAACATCTAGCCCCAAAAACACGTGTTGAAAAAAATTTCATATAAACAAGATTAGGAACCATAAATAATTTACAAACAGTGTTCCGTAATAATAGATAATATATGTAAAAAAAACACTAACATACTCGAGGCTAATAGTTAAAATTTGTGAGACAGACCAAAAACATCAAATGCCAAAATATTTACAATCGTGCACCAACGACACCCGTGTGCTATTCCATTAGTTTCGGATGCCACTGGATTGTTCAATATGCTACCCATGGGTGCGCTATCACATTGCAATTCCCTATATGTTTACTAAACATTCCTATCACTTTTCCCCGCGAAATTATTTCCATCGGAACAACTTACCTCGATAACTTTTAGCCCCGCTCTCCCCTTCATCAAGTTACATGATAAATATTCCAGCAAAAGAAATTATTTAAAAATATTATAGGATTGTTATTTGTCAGCATCACGCTGTATCCACACACAATGTAGGCAGAGGGAACCTGGTGTTAAGACACTCCGTACCCCACTTTCTTCCGAATTTTAAAGGCATTGCGGAGCCAGAGCGAGGAATTGAAAATATTAAATTAAATTTGTCTTTGAGTGGGAATCAAGAATCCACAATCTGTCGCGTTTACAGTTACAGGTTTGGGCCGCTACACCAAGACGGACTCGCCTTCTTCATGTAAAAACTTGTAACACTGTAATGTGTTAACTTTAATATACATTTTGAATTAGTATTAATTGTAGGTAGGTACATATTAGTTAAAAATACGCATAAAACTTTCGTAATATATGCGTATGTGTGAGACTGCAATCTGTCATTTTGCACAATGGATCAAATTTACTTTCTAAGCACGTAACTGTTATTCAAATCAACACGGCAGGTAACTGAGGCGGCACCGGCCCCAACTTTTGAAATGTAAAATTTGTAACGCGAACAAATGTGAAACTCAATAAGGTGTTCCAGAATCTTATTAGGTATAAAAATAAGTGGAGACGAGATGATTATATATTCTTGCTTATTTATTTTAATTAAATCCTTATTCACTAATAATTTTATTATTGCCTCTTCATTTCATAAATATCTGGTAGGTAAATACGTCGTGCTTACATTGTTGTTTTCGTGTTTGCTCCATATTTTCCTGAATTTCATGCCCGACTTGTGAATATAAAAAAATCATAACATTGTTGCGTATGACATTTCCAGACCCTCATATTTACGAGTACAACATAATACTTTGAAAGGCCCCTTTATATTTCGAAGTTTATTAAAGCGCAATACAAACAAAAGTAGGACGAGTTATTCTACGTGGAATTATAAATTATTCATATGGGAAAATTAACAACTGTAACAACGTTGCTTCCAAAAAGAAACGTCTACCTAGTTATCAAATATGGTTACTTAACGTTTTCACCTTATCTGAAACAAAATTCAGTTATCTTATTACAAATGAATAGATTTTTTTATATAACAAAAAACAAACTTGTATTGCCGAACTCGGGTAACATAAATAAGTGACGACGTGACCGAAGCGTGATTCAGCATGAGCGTCACTTCCAATATCTAAGCATAAATCGTTCCAGGAAAATGTCTCAGGTAATCTCGTTCTTTCATCCATAGCTACGCCTATAAATAGTTTTATTATAAATATATTTCCTTGTCTGGGTGCGTAAATTTAAACAAAAAAATAATAAAATCTTGATAAATCAACACCAGTTCAGTCACTACCATTATCACTTTTATTGTACACAATACAGATAAAAATAATGTATATAAATATTAACTTGTTAATATTTATGGCACAGATGAAAATGAGTAGGTCCGAATCCGATAAAAAAGGATTTTTATATTTCAAAGGAGGTAAAAATCCTTTCAAGTTTATATTATGGTAAAAAGATTAAACCTACATGCCCTTTTAAGCTGCACGTTTAACGTAAGCCACTAACGGCGTGTTGCGGCCATGCGGTGTATTTTATAGATCAGGAAATATTTAAAACTTTTTAATGTATTCTCTGTAAAGAAACATATGTATTTATACGTTACATATAAGCATAGGAATCAAAGTAAATTTACACAATAATATTATTATTATGTCTAATTATCTTATTACTATGTCTAAGTAAGAATTTTTAAAATCGGTTTACAAACGACGGAAAAATCGAGATAAGCATAACAAAATTATATAGTTAACGAATATAGAATCTCATTGTCTTCGAAAAAAAAAAGAAATTAGTTATTCTTTTTTAGCTTCACGCTGTATCCCGCACATGGCAGAGTAGGCAAAGGGAACCCGAGAACTTAATGTTAAAACACTCCGTCCCCATTCAGACACTTCCGTTTTCCACTTTAAAAAATTGAGTAAAAAGACATACTTTATTAGGCATACTGTATCTAGATGTAATTTTGCATAACGAGTAAATATATTATTCTAACGCAAGCCTTCATATACTCGTATAGTCTGAGAAGTAATTATTGAAAACCGATCACCGATTGCTCGACGATTGAAACTGTGCCAACTTTATTACTTGTGTCTTCAAGCCTTGTTTATTTGAATGTTTCTTAGTATATTGAAACGCCACAATCTTGATACTTTTCCGACTACATGCTTCCTTTGTAGTAATAATTTTTTTTTAATATATTTTATACAATTAATGTGTACTGTAATTTGTTCACAAATGTGTATAACTTTTTAAGTTTTTCTAAGGACAAATTGTATAAATAGATTCTATCAGATACTATTTATAATGGTACACCAGTTTGTTTATAATAAACATTAGGATCAATGATAATAACAATGCTTACGAATTATCTTTTAATTAACAGTATATATTTAGAAACAAAGACTTATTCAAGTTAAAATGTGCCTGTTCTTAAGGCACGAGTTGTGGTAGGCACCTATCTGTATCTCCGGGGAAATTAAGTGATTTTCTGATTCACATACATATATTATTACCTCATCTAGCACTAAGAATTGCTTTAGTAACACAACTGACTAGATTATTATTCAACAATTACATAAAAAGCGTATATAAAGCTTCAAAAGCTTCAAACAATGTTCGAAAATAAGTAAAAAATATACTTACAACTAACTGTAACTTGATTATGTAGATTTCTATTTCATCAATACTTTAAAAAATTTGCAATTTTATTGCGCATCTATTACGACTTCGAAAAGACATTTCGTGTTACATTAAAGAGATTCCTGTAATAAAGTTCACATTGACGCGTAGAATTTTTATGTTTTGTTTATATTGCTTGCTAACGTAAATGGAAATAGGGTCGATTAATGTTTGTATTTATTTTCACATCATTATGTATATTTTTTTATGTTTTACTTTCACACTGTATTCAGAGCACACCAGCATAGGCAGAGGGAGCCTAATGCTAAGATACTCCGTTCCCTATTTTCCACCGAATTCTGGAGGCATTGCGTGCTGAGTAGCGGAACTCAACAGCCGCGCTTTGCACCAGAGCAGGATCAGGAAATGAATATATTAAATAATGAAGTTACTCAAGTAGGAATCGAATCCATAACCCGTTTACAGTACCCCTCACGATATATTCATCTTGGACTCTAGCAATGCATATTGCATACACTTATCGTATCAACTTTTAATATTACAATATTTTCACCTCTCAAATTTGTTAGTAACATTTCCACGAAGCTAAATTTAAAGCGTTTCTGATTTCACTGACATCGATGAACCAAATATTCTGTGTATTCGATGTTCGTCATTTATTGGAGTGAAAAACGCCGAGCGCCCCTGTCCCGCTTTATCTATTCAAAATATCGAAGTAAATAAGTACTGGTTCACGAGCCGGTGACAGAGCTGCGTTTATATAGCAACATAACGACTCCCTATTGATTGTACTACCTAATGTACTGAAATGTTAATAAAATACTATAACCTATGTATCAGTGCTATACTATTTCATTTCGCGTAGTGTCTAATCTCTCCGATAATAGTGTTGAGGCCGTTTATTCATATGAACTACTAATATACAAATAAATACTTACTCAGTATAGATTCGTATGATGATGTTTATTTAAAAACTTGAAAAAAACATGATATAGCGCTTACAGTCTGACACTGTCTCGCTGCACCACGACGACCTCACAGAAAAACCATTTTCTTACATTTGTCGTAAACATATGTATATACAAGTTATACACGTATAAATGTTTGCGAAATTTTGGCACTCATATTCGTTCATATGCCCAGAAGGCAATAGATACCAATTACAGAGTACGTTAGAAGGCTCATTCAAGTGGCTAGACCATAAGATATTTTGCTATTTTCTATTGGGATTCTTGGAACCGTGCCGGCATTTGTTAAGTGATATTCTTTACATAGTCAAGTATAAATACCATATGGGCTATTTGTGTCCACAAGAGAAATTAGGAAAATAAATTTATATTTTATAAGAATGCTCTCAACTGTATCATTGCTACTGTTAAAAAAATGAACCTTAACAGCATCTAATCAATAAAAATGTTATTAAAAAAAATTGAGCACCGAAACTCTAAACTGTTGACAGATTATCCTAAAAAAAAACTTTCATCAGTATTAGAAGTAAAAAGGATTTCACAACCTTTTTGCTAAGGCGATACAAACTGCAGCACTTTAATGAAAAATATAAGTTCAAGACGACCAGGTCACTAAGATGAAAGCTAAGATGCCTTTCACGTGCTATTCCCGCGGGAATTCAGTTGGTGTTCTTTAGACACAGTATTTTTTTGTTCTTTCATAAGCGTCATAAGCTGTTACTTAGAAAACGATAGATTATGTGGAAATACTTTTTAAAATTTTGGAACTTGACAAGAAAAGAGGTCTAACAAAAATAAATTATACACGTATATTTTTCATGATTACTTTCACAGATTGATACTTGAAATATTACAAAACAATTTAAACATGATGATAAAATCTGCGCAAAAAAGGAAATAATAACGAATGTACACTCAAAAAAGAGAAAAAGAAAATAAAAAATATATATTTTGTGGATAATTGTATTATAAATACGTATATATCTTGATACAAGTCAAATTTGATGATTCTTTTACTGTATTTCTTTTTTTAACAAGTATTTTTTTATTATTCTACGTATCTCTGTTTCACGGGTCAAGCTTTACGGAGAGACGATGACGTCTTATTATAATCTCCATAGTTTTGGAAGTAACATTAGCGGGGCGGTGTGCCCAAATAGAAAGGTCGAGCAAGTGAAATTAAAAGATCTAAAATATCATAAAAATATAAAATACCCGCTGATCATAATTAATATCCACGTATTAATTTGAATGCAGGCAATTAAAGAGTGCTGAATGAAAGAAATTAGTGCAGCTAGCGAAGCAACCTAACCTTTTTTATTTTTGTTGAAAATTGAACAACCCGTCAATAGCAAACAATCAGCGATCTTTGATATGAGTTTATTTCAAAAATGTCCTAAAAAGATATTTATAAAAATATAATCCAGGGGAACAAGCCGTTGTCTGCAAACGCAACAGATTGTGGGTTCGATTCTCACTCGAGGAAACGAAATATTTAATATTATAATTTTTTCGCCGATTTTGGGGCAGTCGTGACTCTTGACCCCGGGGGCACAAGGCTGTGACTGTAACGCGAAGGTTGTGAGGTAGATCCCCACGCGAGGAACTGAAAATAATTATTAATTTATATTACTATTTATTATTATTATTATTTAATACTATATTTATATTAATACTATTATTTTGTATTTTTTTTATCTTTTTTAAATATATTTTTTGTTTGTAGATGACGAAGATACAAATAAAATATAATAGGTATATTGATGCACAAAATCTTATGCTATTAAAAAATCACAAACAAGTATACCGAGATTCTAATGTTTAAATTAAATATTATAACGAAGCACAATGACTTATTCATGGTCTGCGAAGGAAGGTGACGCGATGTCTGAAGTCTGAAGAAATGTGCTTAAGCCATTAGTCTTGGAATGATAAATAACAACTTCCGCAGCGCTTCGAATAAATTTATTATGATTTGATAAAATAAAATTATAGTGAAGATTAACTTATAATTTTGCAATCAGCAGTCAAGATACTTTCTCAACTATAAAACCACTATGATTATTTTATTATAACCATATTTTTATATTATTCTTCTAGTCAGCTATAGGTACGTATATTTGCCAAATATTATTAGGTAATTCGTTCCCATAAACATCTAAGCAAGTCTTCATTAAAGGGACGCATACCTAAAATAAATGAACTCTCCTTATTATTATTGAACATAATATCATATGCAAAGCGAGCTTTATTTTATCAAGATCGAAGAAAAGATTTTACATCTTTCATGTTTAATATTTTATAGCCAGTCTCACAAGCGCCTGACTGTACAATATAACGGTGGGGGGTGCGATCCTACTTGAGAGAATTAATTATTTTTATTTTGTCGCTGTGGTCACAAGCACGACGTTGAATTCCGCTACTCAACATGCATTGTTCGAAAGCTTGGCGGTGCGGGGGTGAACGGAGTGTCTTAACACTAAATACCCTCTGCCTATCTTGCTATATACCTACAGCGAGATACAGCGTGATTTATTTTCCATCTGACGGATTAAAACCACCATATAAAGAACTTCATTCTTCTAAGTTTTGTATGTACTTAATGGAATGTCTTTAGAATTAAACCTTCCTACTAAAAATATTTAACGAACATGATCAAATATTTATTTTGATTAAAGATTTAAAATCCGCTCCTATGTTATTAGAATTGCTAATCCTACATGTTCCAAAATAGTATTCAATGTACCTACTATTGTTTCTACGCTAAATATAAGTGGAGTCGAGAAAGAACAATATAGTGTAAATTTGGCATAATTAAATTATTTTGTTAATTTTACATTACCTTTCCATGGAATCCCATTACCCAGCACCCAATATTTATTCCCAAATTCAAATTAGTAAAACAATGATTTATAATAATATCAGTGTTAACCTAAAACATATACCTATATTAGTTCCAAGTTCTTCGTAAGTTAACAAAGTTTTTTCATAATAATATAATTTGATTTTTGTTATAATTTGAATTTTCTTTTTTGGCTATTAATAATTATTATTAATTGAGTCGAGGCGCAGCGACACAATCGTGCGACTGTAAACACCACAAGATGTGGTTTCGATTCTTACCCGAGGAAATAAAATATTTAATATCATTTTCTTTCTCTGATAACAAGGCAAAGCGCGGCGTTGAATACCTCCTCGCAACACGCAATGCCTCCAGAATTCGGCTGAAAGTGGGGAATGGAGTATAACAACATTAGATACCCTCTACCGATCCTGATATTTACGGGATAAAGTGTGAAGCTGAAAAAACAAAGAATAGTCAACAATGCATCTATATTCTATATGTAGATATTTTTAGTTTTATATATAGATACAACCAACCAACAACAGACCATCTCATATTAGGAAAACTAATAGCTCACATTCACTGGTTTCCCTTCCTGCTCGAATCGCGTAATATCGGGTCTTTGAACAGGCAAGATGCGCCATCTTGCATTGGACACCGGATGCTTGCTAAGATAAATTGGATATATGCCGCAAAGGCCAGGTACAGGGTTTGGATCAAATCTAACGTAAAGTGGCTAAAAATAAATAAAATGCATTCTAAATATTGTATTTATATGATTATGTAAGTATGTGTATTTCTAAATAATAATTTATATTATTATTATTTAATTATCTTTATTATATATCAAGATTAAAAATCTGATTTAATATTAGGTTAGCTATTATTGATATGACTTTTTGATGATGATTTTTGACGATTGTTAGATGACATATAAGAAACATAAGAAATAATTATAAGGTGATCTCTTTTTTTACATGTATTCTATAATTGTGTATATTTATCTTTTTTATTACCCGTCAATGTGGTGTTTTCTATACAACGCGACATTGGCGAAATGAATTGTGCTCAACTGGCACGCTCGAAACGCCATATATCAAGAATAAAAAATATAATTATAAGGTACAGGCACCTTATGATTAACATTTAATATACCTACCTACTACAATAGCCTATATAACTAAGACTAACTAAGTAAAAAATCCACCTTTTTCTTAGCAACAGATGATGAGAGAGCCAAAAGAAACTCTTGATTATATTTGAGAGGTTCGTCATTACGGTCACAATAATCTGCACTGGTTATAATAAAAGTATTTCTTTCAGCTGGCTCCAAGTCCGACAGCCCGACCACATTGCACCCATCCTCCAGGTCTTGTGAGTAATTGATTTCATTTGATGTGATTCGGCCCCCAAGAAGTAAACCCTTTTTATCGTCTTGCGGTGGATCGGACGCTAATTTTTAAAATGTTGTATTAAATTATGTATGTAGTTACATAGAAAAAATATTTAGCTTTTGTCAAGCTGAACGTCCTCCATTTTTTTGTACACAATAATATTATTTAACTAATGTTCTAGCTTCTTACCAAAAAGATTTAGTATAAATGTAGATGCTTAATCTTAACTTTAATGAAAATAATGGATCTATTTTTCTCCAAAATGTTTTTATTTAGAAATTTAGAGAAGTTACGTTTTGCATTATGGGGGCATGTCGTTCTCAAAATTATTTTTAGCACACTTATTCATCCGTAGATTTGCAAAACTATATTATCGAAAAGTTAATTTTACGACGGCAATGTATGTACGAGTATGCACATCGATAACATTATAATAAGCAGTTCATTTTATAATAATATTATAATTATAATTATTACGAGATATTCTGTTAAATTTAGTACAGGAATATAAAATAGACAACGTAGCTTGACCCTCTAACGTACTTTATTGCTAACCTGGCACGTGGGGTGCGAGGAGGGCTATTTTAGCTCCAAAGCCAATACTACCAGAGGATTGAGTCAATACCGTTCGCTTATTAAGATTCTCGGTCATTTTTCTATATTTTGCTAACATTAAATCTCCATTTTTCATTTGTTCCAGGAATTTATTGAGTTTATACTACGAATTAAATATATTATTATTAATCGTAATTTTGGACAATACCATTCTAATAATGTACACACCGTTAGATTAAATATGTTTACCTCTTCTAGTTTTGACGCTTCATACCAATTACCAAGGAGTACACGATTACAATAAACTATACCTTTATCTTCTTCCTTTTTAGACATACTTAAAAATAAAATAGGTAACCCTTTTTCAATATAAATGTTTATAAATTATAACGTAAGAAAATAAATATTTTATTTTGACAGTGTGTTATTGTTTGTTTTTAAAAATGTCAGAACTATTTTAGGTACTGACATTATATTAAAAAATTAAAAATCAATAGAATTCGAAAAATATTTTAATTAATTTCAAAATATAGGTCAATTTGAAAAAAAATCTAAAATTTCCAATCTATCTTTATATTAATATTTTTTTATAATATACACATCCTTTTTAATTCAAATTCAAAACATCACTAGTTCACAGAGTTAAAAGAATTTTCAAATAAAAAAAAATGGAATCTAATCAAAGTTTTCAATCTTTTTTCTTAGTTTCAACATCGCTCACAAGAGTAAATATATTCTCTGCTGTGTGTCTTCCGTGAATGTCTATGTAATTTCGGCACGTAACCCCACACTCCTGAAAAATTATTCAATGTTTTGTAAGACAAAGTTGCAATAAAATTCATTAAAAATATATTTTATATAGCCTAATTGGTAATGCATCTATTTTCCCACAGGTAATAGGTAATAGCTATATGATAACCTATGTCATCGTCGCAGAACAGGACAGTGTCTGACAGACACGGTGGTTATAGCTCGATTACCACTCGAGGGAATTAATTAGTTTTATTTCCCCGCTCTGTCAGAACATAACACACGAAGAGAACAGAGAGAAAGAAGAGAACAGAGTTTCTAGATATTACGATAGATCCTCTCTTTCTACCCCGCGTGAAAGATAAAAAAGAATATAAGTATGATAAAAACAATACCTAATTCAAAATTGTTTATACTTAGTTATTATAAATATTACCTCTGTAGTACTTAATGGGTATCTAACCAAGAGGCATTGTGTGGCAAAAATAACGTGTTCAAATATCACTTTAAAATTATTCTAAGCTTAAGCAGCAAAAATTACGAAGATTTGTCGCTTACAGGTCCAAAGAACGTCTGCATCCAGCTTTGATTCATGACACATAAGCTTTTGCCCGCAACGCAGTTTTTTATTACAAGTTTCGCTCCCGTCTACAATAAATTAATTAATTATATAAAATCTGTGAAAACATGGAATAAATATAGAATTGAATTGGAATAACATAAAAGAAATATTTTGCCATTAATAAATGCCTAAAGCAATAGTATGAATATTCAATTAATGTAAGTATGTTATTACTTGATGATTAAATAATTCTTACGGCTGGGCGCTATTAAAAAGTATTAATAAAATATAGTATATAGATGGAAGTAAATTATTGTGCACGTTAGTGTTGAATTATAATTTGCAAGTAAATTACAGTTCCACAATTGGAATAAAAATACAGCTAGAATATAGTAGATACTTATCTTTGTTAATATATTTGTATTATATGAAGTGCTACCAGAACAGACTGATTTTTGTTTTTATTAAATTAAAATAACGACAAAAGGACCGTAAATTATATATAGCTATAACTTGATTTCCTCTGCCAACCGATAAAATAATAGAGACATGAGAATACATTTAATATAATATTTTAAAGATTCTTGATATTTACAATAGTTTATTACATTTTGTAAGTATATTATATAGGTGAGATCGATAATTCTTCTGTTATTGGTTGACTGTAATATATATACATATATACCTTGACAGCACTACCTAAGCCTTCAAGTCGGTCACGTGGCAGTAGTGGTGTTGTGGTCCACCTGCAATTACTATCCTTAATTGCACTTAAGCGTATAGGCATTCTATCTTGAGGACCTGGTACAGCTTCAGGCGTATAGCGCACATACAATGCAGCTGCCTAAAAATAATTAAATCTTAATTTAATTTAAAATATTTAATTTATTTATTTTATAAAAAGTACAGTCCGCGAGGCGCAAGCAGAGCCTTTAATTTATGTGAGTGGTCACCGAAAGTAAAGCCAGAAAAAAAAGTTTTTTTTATTGGAACATGTAATTGGAATTTAATGAAAAAAAAATATGCTTATTATCCTACACCGTTATTTGCACTACCATTATTAATTTTGTAGGTGTATCTTAAGCTTTAGTTTACAGTAAAATATAGAGCGTATGAAATGTTCAGTGTCTCCAAACTTTAGGAATACTTCACGCTATTCACATAAGCAAATATAGTTTAGAGATGTAGATTACAAATTATGTATATTGTCGAGAAAATGAGAACATTTAAAAGATATGAAAAACGAAATGATAGGCCTATTTTTTTCTCAATCTACAATGCGAGTGTGTGTGTCATTACCTGTGGATCTCCATAATTTTCAGCCTTTAAAAGAAATTCATCTCCGTAATTCATTTTCTCTCCACGAACATTTTCATCCCTCGTACTGTTTTAATAAAATTGTTACTTTTTAAATAATTACTTTTAAATTACTAGAATTTATCCATAAAAAAGTTAAATCAAATTGATTTTAAAGAAATAAAGTAAAATATCTAGTATAACAAATAATAGTGAAATATATGTAGGTACCTACTTGAAAAAAAAAATAATTAGAAGTATGTAGTAGAATAATATGATAGTTATTTTTCACTGCATACCTTAAATATTTGCCTCAATTAGACTTTCTATCTTCTCTTTTTATTCTACTACCTAAAAAGAAGACCTAGCAAGGTAACCTATGTAAGGAAGTTTCTTTTTTCATTCCACAAATTGTGAACAATCCCGTAAAAAAGAAATATTCCGAAATAAAATTGCAAGTCAATTAACTTTAATCCGCGAGGTCTATGCGAGCTTTGTATTATTGTAGGTGTACTGTCAATTGCTTGGCCTAAACTGATCTATTTTGCTTTTGCTTTTGGACCTACTTGGACTACCTTGGCCTACACCACTTATACTAATAGCAGCGTCACATATTTCATTCTCAATGTTGTAAAATGAAATATTTTTACCTGAGAATCACAAAAGTATTTCTGCAGCATGGTGTGGTAATCGGTGACAAAGTCATAAGGCATCCATCGTTGATATTTTGCATATAATCTACCTGCCTCTCACTGACCAAACTGGATAGCGCCAAATTGTTCTGGCACTTTTCACCGGAAGCCGTTTTATTAACTGGTGACAGTTAGAGTATGAAATCGTCAATTTTAGCTTAAATTAGAGGATATTAATAATTTTATAATTATAAACTTCACGCTATATCCCGTATGTAGCGGAGTAGCCAGAGAGAATCTCTGTCGCCTCGTTCACTGTCATCAACCGCTTCATACATACATGCCCTCCGGGGGGTCCTTATGCTTTTTATTTGACCTCCAGTGTTTTCGAAAATCAACCAAGGTCTTGCCCTACCTTTCTTACACTTTTATTATTCCATCATAATTTTTTTCTATACTTATTCGTTCGACGTGCCCAAATAGAGAGACGGAGCTCGTCCTTCTTCATTCTCAGTGTTATATCCTTGCTGGGATCTACCATTTTTTATATCTTTTAATTGCGTATTCGATCAGCGAGACTGACCCCGAATATATAGATCATACCTCTACACGATTAATAGTAACAATCATATGCAGTTTCCTAATGTTTGACAAAAGTCCGCATTAGGAAGAGGATAACTAGAAATGGGAGAATATTAAATTTCTTTAAATAATCATAATAATAAGCAATCATCTAGTATTTAATATTTTTATTTCTTCGCTCTGGTGTCAAGGCGGCGTTAAGTTTCGCCGCTGAAACGCAATGCTACGAAAATTCGGCGGAAAATGGGGAGCGGAGTGTCTTAACACTAGGTTCCCTCCATCTAAGCTGCTGTGTGCGGGATACAGATTCCGCACACAGCAGAGTATAAAAATAATAAGTATCAAGTAGGTATACCTTGCATATCTGTAGCCACTATCTGGACATTAAACCCAAAAAAGACAAATGTTCCACTTATAGCCAATGGTCTCTGAAATGTATTTCCTTAGTTAAACACAGTGTATTCATACATAATATAACACAACATCAAAAAGTAATATAGTAGGTAAAACAAATACCTCTTTAAGTAAATTGCTAAACAATGTTCTAGATCTTTGCAGTAATAATTCTCTTCTGTCTCGTTTTCGTAAAAATAGTTTAAATTCATACTAGAAAAAAACGAGACTAAATATTTTTTTATGTTAAATCAATAAAAAGTAACAGCAGTGCGGTGTCAAAAGTAACAACCAAACTAAAATAAAACGTTCTATATTAAAATAGATACTTACTCGGTAGAATTACAAGCATTTTTAATCTTTAACTAATATAAAAATTGGCTTGGAAGAGAACTAATTGTTTAAAAATAACAGTTACCTCAAAAGATGTTTGGTATTGTAAATATATCAACTTGGTACCAGCGTAAAATTTACATATTAATGAATATAAATGATAATTTAATATGTGAAAAACAGGAAAATAGACGTTATCTGCTTAATAAGTAATCTGCGAAACTTCTAATTTCTCAGCTAAGTGTTTAGCTTAGCCTTTACTAAGTACTCGTTAGTAAAATAGATTTATAATATAAAAATTGTAAATGCAATTTTAAATTACATTCATGGTTTTTTTTATAATAATATAAACATACATTAAATATCTTGAAATATATAAAGAGTTTTTAAAAAATGATTTCTTTTTTTATTTGTCTACAAAAAGAAAAATATATGTTCATTATTTAAATTATAAAATACCTCATTTTTGAGCCTTTCTTCACTCCAATTGCCTACCAACACATTATTATTAAAAGTCATTTTTTAATATATAATATAATAAAAGATACAAAACAATAAAATTTCAAATGTAACTGTCAAAATAGAATTAATAGTGATGACTCGAGTTGAGTTCTCTGAATGAAATGATTACATAATACAAATCTTTATATTATACCACTACACTCATAATATTTGCATAAAAAATATGAAATGGTATTGTTACGGTTTATTATCAATTCATAACATAATTTGTTGTCAATTATTTAAATTAAAAAAAATTATTAATGCTTGTTTAGTTTGTCAAATCCGATAATTATGTTTAATAGATAGTCTTGCATAGATTTTTGTTCAACGAGTCTACTAGCCTTCATCCATATATTAATCACACGTCTATATTAGAAAATAATGGTAATAAATAATTACTTAATTAAATTATTTTCTTAATTAAAAATGGATCACCTAAAAAATAATCTTGTACTTATATATATTTTTTAAAAATACTAAAATATATAAAAAACATGCATTTAAAAAGCTTTTATGAAACTTTTTATTTCAAAAGTAAGTAATATAAAAATATTTAAATATACTTAGCAAAACCATTTTTCCACCAAATTTAATAAAGAACTATCCAGCATTGTTTCTCTAGTGAGTCATGTCCTCCTACATAATTGCCATTCGATTAATGAGAATGACAGTTATTTTTAATCTCAAATTAGATATAGGTCATAAGTTCATCGTTCTACAGTAACGTTTATCATAATTTAGTGTTAGTTGAATTTTCATGACAGAACCTAATTTACACATATGTAATGATATACTTTACAATGTCATATAAATATGTTATATTATGTACCATTATGTTAAGTGCACTTTTAACATGTAAGTGTGTAAAATTTTCATCTTTGGATGTTGTTTACAATAAAGGTGTAGATGCATATGCAAAAGAACGTTGGTCGGAATGTATCCTACAGTTTGAAGGAAGTCTTCATTTATATAAAGTTTATAAATCAATTATAATCAATTGTAGGATTAAATGTAAGTCTGAGAATCATAAATATAGATTCACTGAAAATATTGAAGAACTGAAAATATTTGAATTCTTTCTTAATATGAAAGATTGTTTAACAGCATGTCAACAAGAAGGCTTTGAAGATTCTAAATTGTTAAGTAATGCATCTGATACAGTGTTATTTAATATGCAGCATAAAAAACCATATGCCTATTTACATTTGTGCTATTATCAAAAAAATGCTTTACATAAAGCTGCTTCAGCTGCTTACACCTACTTTGTGGCAAATACTGATGATAAACGGATGCAAAGAAATGTAGAGTATTACATTCAGCAACCAGAAGTAAATATTAAAGAAGTCAATGATTTAGAAAGTGAGGACTATCAAATTTTATATAAGCTTGGCCTACAAGCATATGAAAAAAATAAATGGAGTGAAACAATTGCTAATATGGAAGAAACATTGACACATTATATGACTTGGGAAAACTTTTGTCGTGCAGATTGTGAACATCAACAAAATCAAGAGTTGTCGTCCGAGTTTATGATAACTATTTCAAACACTTTACTCCCTGTTCTCATATGCAAGCAAAAATGCCAAGATAAATTGAATCCCTTATACAAAACAGGTGTAGAATTTTTAGCAGATGTATTAAATTATTTACAAATATCCTATTATCACATGGATAGACTGGAAGATGCTGCAAAGGGAGTAGCCACTTATTTATCTTTACATCCTACAGATGAAGATATGCTTGAAAACAAACGCATTTATAAAACAGTTGTTGATGAAGACAAATTTACAGAAAGATCTGACATTATCCATTATTTTAGAAGAGATACAAACGAAAAGCAGCTATTGAATTTATTTCTGGAGAAGGATAATAATATTCCTAATGCCATTGTTGTATAACCAATAAATAAAAATACAAATATATTTTCTAAAACTTCTAATTTGTTTTTTATATGTACAATCTTTATATTAACAAGATTTAAATGAATAACGATTTTTCTATTGTATATTAAATATAATGAAATAAAATTAATTTGAGTTTTTTTTATTAAAATTGACTACTAAATTTATGTTATTACTCTATACTTAAACCACCTTTTTAATATTTTCATGTGACAGAATGATTTAATTTAGCACACAAGCTAGGGTTCATTATAAATTTAATAATTTTAGGATATTTAATTTAAAACAAAATGTGATACAGCTTTATTTGAAAATATATGCATGGTCTTACTTTTATCAATGTACAGGAAAACAACCATTTGTAATACAATTTTATATTTTATTGAAACTTGTAGAATAATAAAACAAATATTTCAAGATGAGCATTGAATTAGAATAGTAGCATAGTAATTACATACTGGTAACACTATACAATTTTTTGTAATGGCGATACCTTGAGGGCCAATATCTGTCATACAAATCATTGAATAGCACTCAAAGATTTAATTTATTTTAAATATATGCTTTAAGTATATGTTTTTCATTATCAATATAAGTGAACTAAAAATATTATTGTTTCATAATTTACAACAATTAAATAAAGTAAGTTCTTAATTTTTTGTCCTTATTGTACTAATGTATTGGGAATATAAACATATTACTTAAAACATCTCAGTGGTGATGGTATTGTTGTATATGTCTGTATGTATTTTTTTTAGTTTCATCCTGTACCCCATATATAGCTAGGTGCCTACCTTTGCCTAGAGGGAACCTAGTGTTATTCATTCTCCACTTTTGAGCACTCTTACTCTTAGAGTACTCTTTTGAGCACACAAAGGTCCTTTGTCTTCTTATCAGGGCGAGGAATAAAAAATAATTCTCCCGAGTGGAAATTTAACCCACTAGCTTAGCGTTTACAGTCAGACACTGTGCCGCTGTACCGTCACAGCTGCAAACAGACAATTAATTCAATAACAAATTTTTCTTACATACACTTTGTAAATGGCAAAAAACTTTTATTTAATAGTTTTATAGATATAATATGGTATATTTCAGGTGAAGAACATAATATGGCTTCAGATGTGATTGAAGATAAACTGACTATTAAGAATATATTATTTACCAAAGCTTTGCCAAACTACACTATTCCCATACCAATAGATGGTCATAAAATTTTTCCATGTACAGATTGTGGTGATAAGTATGCATCTAATATTTTAATGATTTGAAATGATCTTAATAAAATTAACTTAATATAATATTATAATAATATATACTGAATAACTTTTTTTTTAGATTTTTGCTGGAGTCTAGTTACAATTACCATATCAACAGAAAATCCTTGCAAATTACATATTTCTGTAGATATTGTGGTAATGTCATTAATTTTAATAATAGATGTAAATTACTATCTCATATCAGGTCCCATGCATTTAAAACTGCCACAATTAATGTAAGTGATTTAAAGATAGAACCTCTACCAATTCAAGAAATAAATTGGACAGTTGCAGAAAGACCCAGTAATGATAAAATAAGACAAAAACGTACTAAAAATGATATCTGCTTTGAGTGTGATGAGGTAATTAATTCAACTGGAGCAATACAAAAAGATAGAACAGAGCACTATATGAGATACACAAATAAGGTTTACATGTGTCCTATTTGTTTATTTACAGTACCTAACACTTGCATGCTAATAGCACATTTACGAATTCATTTAAGGATTTCTCCATATTTCTGCCCTGAATGTGGTATTAATTTATCCAGCAAAAGTATAAGATATCCATACTTCCATGATTGTGAAGGTATTAGAATGATCAGAGCTACTACTAGAGTGCAATGTAAGAAAAAAAATTGTAACAAAATTTTTCATCCAAATGAGTATAGAGAGCATATTAAAAGTCATATTAAAACAACATACAAATGTTTGATATGTTTTCTAGTATTGGGAAGTAAAAAGAATAATAAAAAACATTTACCTTGTCTATCTGATGAAGCGAAAATTGAAGTTTGCCGTGAGTGTGAGATATGCAATCGTATGATACCTAAAAAGGAAAGTACCTATGCACACTTAAACAAACATTATATAACAACAACTGAACAATTAGGAAACCAAGTTTACCCATGTTTGATTTGTAATGTTTCATTTAATGTGATTCCTCATTTAATAAAGCACCAAATAGATGCTCATGGGGCATGTAAGGACATTTTGTCAAATTTTTTATTGGAATCTGATTCTAAAATTGTATCAAAAGGAATATATCGCGTAGTTAAAAGATGTGACAAATGTTTAAGGAGCTTTATATACAAATGTCGATTAGAAAATATCCATATGCTGCCAAATGCATGCCCATATAAATGCTCCAACAAAAATACAATGAATAATTCGTCCCCTAACAAAGTAGGAAAGAATGAAATCAAATGTGGTATTTGCAAAGAATATGTTATTGATGATTGGAAAGCAGTCAAAACTCACTTTTCTATATTTCATAAAGATCATCAGTGTTTGGACTTAATTTTGTCATTGAAAAGAATTGAACATATGGCTTCTTTTATTAAAGAATCGGGTAAATTATTACATCATAAAAAGAGTAATAGACCAAGAGTAAAATATATAAGAAAAATTAAAAAATCTAAAAAATATTTAAGAGATAGGAAATTTACATTAGAGTCAAAATTGGAACCGTGTAGTGCACCTGCTGAAAATAATTGGTGCAAATTATGTAATATTAAATATGATGACGAATTGCGTTTTCAAGAACACATAATCACTCACAGAGATCCTTGTATGGCATATCAGTGTCTGGAATGTGGGCAATGCTTCGTTGTTAAACCTTCATTCTCTACTCACTTGTTATTAGAACATAATATATCAAATGTTAATGAATACATAGATAAAAAAAAATGTTACAATGAACTTGCTTTATCTAAACATATTAACAGTGGCTCAAATGAAAAGCATGCTCCTCTTAAAGAAAATCAATGTAAAATTTGTAGAGATCAATTTGAAAATGCCAATGACTTAGAAAAACACTTTAGAATGCATGGGATGGCATTTTTAATGAAAAATAAGAACAACAGTCCATAGTTGGTATGATTTTATTTAATAAAATATGGATGTGTCATATTTTTTGTAGGTTACTATCGAACTGAAAGAATCTTAACTATATTTCTTGAAATAATTAGAAACTAAGAATTAAGCAATGTTTTATAATAAAATATTTTATTTTTATTGTGTACAAAATTTGTAAAATGTTCTAGATATTATTGTTATAGTTGATAGTCCTAGATAGTAGTGCAATAGTAGTAGTCCTAGATAATAGTGTGGGTGGATGATTGTTCCACTATTGCGCAAAAACTACTTGAACAGATTTAAATTAAATTTTACAGTAATATCGCTTATACATCAGAATAACACATAGGCAAAATTAATGTAAAGATTTATTTATAATATAATTTGGTTATAGTATAACATTGGGAAAAGTCAGTTTGCATCACCAGTTCTTTATATTTTAGGTACCATTTCATAATTTTATAGCATTTTCATACATTTATAGTATTATGTGTTTGCAGCTTAACAAATAATTTATGAATGTATATGGCGTGTTGTGATGTTTCATATTTATGAAAAAATGTATGTTTTATTAATAATAACCAACCAATATTTGTTCATGTAGGCAGAGGGAACATAGTGTTAGACAGTCAGTTCACCCCGCCTGCTGAATTTTCTAGGCATTGTGTGGCTTTTGCCCTGCCAGAGTAAACAAATGAAAATATTAATAAATAACGATTCATTCTACTGGATGGGGATTGAACCCACACCATCACATTTTACTCTCATCGCACCTGTGCGAAGACAGCCTCAGAGAATATTATTAACATTGCATATTGACATAATGTCTTAATTATTTTATTATTAAATTAGATCCTTTTTTTTAATAATTTAAAATATATTAATTAAGATTTATTACACTAAGCTTACTAATAAATTATATTATACATTACAAAAAAAGAAGTTTAATTATTTAATATGTACATATTTGTAATATATAAAAGGATGCAAAGGAACTCATTGTCGATTTTTTATAAGTATTTCTATAAAAAATGTCAAAATTAATCTCAAAATAATGATTTAATTTTATTTAGAGAGAAATAACCTGCCTTTCTTTTCCTTACAAGTCTTTATCTCTACTTATTTAGATATAATGGGTGGTAAGCCAGTTTTCCTTTAAGACTACACCGACAGATAGGACATCTTCTTTCAATTTGTAAAGAATGCTCTAGACATTTAAGGCAGTAAACATGACCACACTTAGTAGAAGCCAATGGATTACTACCTAATTCATCCCAACAAATAGAACATTCGCCAAACTGGTTTGATGTTTTGTCTTTGTTATTTTTCAATCTTTTTGGTGGGGCTTGAGACTTCTGGAACATAAGATTATAGCATTAATAAATAAAGTGCTTAAATAACAAGTTTCAAATTTTCTTAATGCCTCACACAATATTGGAGGAAATTAAGCAGTATATGAACCTCTAATTCTTGAAATATTTGTTTAAATGTATTTTAAGAGACTAGCTATTCTGTAACATATACAGACAAGCTTAACCATAATTCGTATTCATGTATAATTTTCATACACATTTTACCATCAACTGAACAAACAATTTTATTTTATAGAAAAAATCTCTACACTAATTACTTCACATTCTTATAATTTTATGATTTACTCTGTAGTAGGTAGTAGAAAAGTGAAAATAACGATAATGAATTTATTCTTAAATTACCCACATAATTATTTGATTTTGTAAATTGGTGATGAAACTTAAATATTAACATTTAGCTGTAATTTTCATGACCATAATTGCTGAATACATTTAATAATAATCTAATATAATCAAGAAATTATTTAAGTGACTTACCGGACTAGTGACCTCTTTCTTTTTTTTAGATGATTTTATGTTTGATTTTTTCACACTTATAATTTCTAAGCTCGAGTCAAAGGATTCATCACTATCAACTTCAATAATAGTATCGGCTAGAGCATAGTGATTAGCTAATGTAAAAGAGTTCGATAGATCAATAACAATATTTTTACGGCTGTTCATTGTATCCTTTGTTTATAGAAGCAGATGTCGATTTGTTAAGCTTTTGTTAGGTGAAATTGATTAAAACTGGTCTTGGAGCCTTGCAGCTTAACAGGCGAATTATTAGCTTTAGGGCCAGTGCTCTGATACTGTATGTAATATGTATATCAAATTGCCAAAACAATTTTATTTGTTTTGTGTAGGTGAACCAAAATAAATGAGTAAATGTGTTCGCTCTATGAATTATGGCAGAATGCAGATAACAGATTCTAGATTCAAAATATTTCAAAGACAAATTATATTACAGAATACAAAAGAGAAAAAATTTCACGGTTCGGTTTGATTTATGTTGTACATATATCAAAACAAATAAGCTTATTAATCCAACTATATAACGTATTTAATTTGTTTTGTATATTGTTAGAAAATAGATTAGATTTCATATAGATATAACGGTATATAAAAGACATAACTTTTGGCCCATGCTCGGCTCGTTCATTGTCACTTAAGTAATTTTTTTTTACTTTACCAGTATTGATTTATACTTCAATATGAATTGTTTTTTACGTTTAAAGTCACTGAAAAAATCTAATTTAAAGTCTGAAAATGTTTCTATTGAACCCATTTACGGTAATACAGTCGGCATTATGGGTGTTACAAGAGTACTTGTTTTTCTATCTGTAGCATTTTTAAATATTAATGACATGAACATGACATAATGACATTCGTAATTGGTTATTCGTATTTGGTGACAAATTGTAATTTTTTAATTGTTATTAATAAATTTTATAACAACAAATTTGATGTATAGATTTCCTTCTCTAATTATTTTTATAGAGAGATCGTGATAAATATTTAACCAGAATTATTTTGACGTAAAACAATCTTTATCATATTTAAGTAAAACTAATTATTTTTATTATTAAGATTATACAGTAAAATATATATTATTATAATAATATAATTATAATTTTATAATGAAATAATTATTTATTATTTTAGAATATACAATGCACTTGGGCGTAAATATTTCTAATGCACTACAACAATTGGAAAGTGTTAAAGCTGCTGTAGATCAAAGTGATGATCCCAAATTAAAGGTTTGTTGCCACTAAAACTTATTTCAATTCCTTTTCTTGACTATAATCTCTGTATTGACGAGAATTTTGTCTTCAACATTTGTATTTTGCACGCTGCAAAATATATCAAGTAAAATATTGTCATTATCATAAGATAATACTTGATGATTATTCATCTGTTTGTCCTCGTCCACTGTAACTACATATATAGTATTCATAAACTGTTCGGCTCTTTTAATAATTAGATTTGCTTAATATAACATAGACAGGAAAACTTTAACATTACTTTTAAAATAAAAATTAGGTAAGTTTTTTTTAAAATATTATTTAGAATCATAGGAATTCACTGTATAACTGATACATTTCCTTTATACACCATTATAACAAAAGTAACAAGCCTGGAGATCCCTACTGAATATTCAACACTCAATGTTTTGAATTTGATTGTTAAAACAAATTGAGTGTTGAATTATTAAAAATATATATATACATAATAAATTGATTTTTCTTTTGTTTTTAAATTACAATTTATTCAGGTATCTAGTAAGATCTTTTTTCACATTCAGTTATATTTAAAAAACACCAGTGTCTCTTTTTGCTATATATGTATGTATAGCTAAAGACTAATAGCTTTTTTAAATAAGGTGTAGGATTTTTTAAATATTATAAATATTTTCAACTGACTTTGCGTATTAAAATGTTTGATTTATTGTTTAAATAACTTGTATTGTTGACTAGTCACACAAACATGATTTTGTCTGCTTAAAATTATTATTATCAATCAAATCAGCCTTTTCTGAAATTATTATTATATTATAGTCAAATTATACAAAAAAAATATTATTGTAAAGTGTCATCTAAATTCATTAATTAATATTTGTGTGAAAGTAGAACAAACATCTATTCTCACAAATTTTTATATTTATAATTAAATATACTGTATAAATGACTACATAACTACTAACTTTTATTGTCTGGCTCTAAAGGCATTAGTTGTGGGTTCAATTTCCTCTCATAAAATAAGGAGAGAGGAAGAAAATATTGCTGGTAACAAAACCAAGGGTGGTGTCTAACATGCAGATTCTCAAAGATTAGGTAGAAAGCATAAAATGCAGCATCCTAAAACTAGGTTCCTCCTGTCTATTGTGCTATTGTGATTTATATAGGATACAACATGAAGCTAAAAATATAAATATTTTAATTTCCAGGCAGCGACAAATGATGACCTTAATCTTCTAATAAACCTTTTGGACAGTCCAATACTAAAAAGTATTGCTACTTTACATGACTCTGTTGGCATGCTCTCTACTCAAGTGGCCCACCATCCTTCCATATTGCCTGGGGATTTCGATATTACTCCTGCTGGTACAGTATTAAAATATTTTTCTTTAAAAATTAATAGATACAGTCTATAGGATCTTAAGTAATAAATTTTTTATTCAAGTATGTAAATTACATGTGCCATATGAATTTATTATTTGATATTTCATAATGAATCTTTGTTAAGTTTGTCATAATGAAGCTTAAAGTTTGTGGCCATCATGGTGCAGGGCATAAGGGGCATCACATTTTTCAATGACTGTAAACAGTATTTGATTCACACTAGGGAGAATGAAATTCACATTTGAAGTAAATATACCATGTAAATCTAACACATATTTTAAGATTTGCTTGGTATAATTGACTTTAAATATGAATTAAAATTATTATTTAATATGTTTTCAATAACATTATAAACATACTGAAAATATTAAATATATTGTAATTTCTACAGGTGATTTAGCTTTGCAAGCCAGAAACCTGTATGGTACACATGAAGGTGAAGAAGAACAGAGAGTACCCCAAGTGTCACCCCCTAATAGCTTAGAATTTGGTCCTGGGTCAGACAATGAGCGCATTTTGGGCTTGGACTCAGCATCTGTTAACTCTAATATGTCACCAAAGCAGGTATATTTAGTGTTAATGTATATTTCTTTATTAGTAGTAAAACGCGCGAGTTTTTCGTGATGTTAAGAAAAAAAAATAGTATTAAAAAAACTAAAGAACACGCTTTTATAAAGTTACCTCTGAAGTGTTTCAATATTCAGGTCCTAGCTCCATTATTACACTATCTTGTTAATAAAATAATATTGAATTGTTACCTAAGCTATGTATAACTGCCAAGTTTCATCAATAGTAATTGTATAAATTATTAGATAATGGTTCAAATTTAAATGCTTAGATTTTATATACATCGATTGTTACAGGTGGACCTAATAAAACCGTCTTAAATATTGGATATTTATTTATTAACTTTCTTTTTTACGTTATACCTACTATCAATTCCACACTGCGGTTTAAAAATCATCGTCAACAACCTATATAGCCTGACTTGTCTCATTGGTTTGACATTAAATTGGGTGTTAAACAAGGATGCGCCATGTCAGCTTGGTTGTTCAATTTGTATTTTGATAGCTGTCTCCAAGGAGTGACATGGGAGTAAAAGTAGGTGACTGAATGTGAATTGCCTGCTGTACGCAGATGATGCAGTGCCCATTGCATGCACTAATGCCTGCAATTGCAACTGCAGTTCTCATCAGCATGCGAGCTGCAGGCATTAGTCACAACTCTGAAAAAAGCCCAAATACGAATAAGACCAAGTTTCTGATATTTGAAAGAAATTAAGAAAGGATGGATTGCAAGATTAAAATATTCAGTAGAGATGAAAAATACTAGATGGATGCGGAAAAAAATATTTATATAATTGAGAATATATTATAATATATTTGAAGCTGTCGTAGTGCAGCGGCATATCGTCTTACTAAAAACACGACTGTTGTGGGTTTGATTTGTTCTTGGAGGAAAGATTTTTTTATTTCCTCACTCTGGTTAAAAGATAAATGGAAGCATTGAGTCTATCCACCCTTAAGCAAAATATTCTATGTTTCAGAACCGAGGTATTCTTGAAATGTCCCGAAATGATGAATCTCTCGTATCAGCCTCAGCCAATATAGTAGCAGGAGATTGGGCCCAAGTTGAAATTATTAATTTAGTTAATGATGGCACTGGACTTGGATTTGGTAAGAGGGTTAATAGTAAACAATATTAATATTACTACTATATTATTATACTAGTGAGTCCCGCGTGGCGTCGCCCTCTTGTAGAATACAATCATTTGTTATCTCATCTCAGTGACGATAGTATCCACACGTTGGTAGCTAAAGTTTTAGCCAATCAATAAAACACTTATTTTGTAGTTGTTGTAATATGCAACTCTTTATATTTATATAACTTATATTTTAGTGAACCGAAATACTAAATTTTAAGTTAAGCTTGTCAGAATCCAATAATGAAAACTGCATTTAAATCAGTTATGCCGTTTCCGTGTTTCGTGAACAAACGAACAGACACACAGACAAAAATTTAAAAATCATTGTTTTGGGTTCATTAATAAAGGCCCCCAGCATTTTTACTCTCATTATATCGTATCCGCCGATCCGTTACGATTTTATTATAAGCATAGATGAGGCCGCCGTGGCACAGAAGCACATGCGTGGGACTGCAAACGCGACGATTGTGAGTTCAATTCCCACTCGGGGGAATGAATTATTTAATTTTTTGTTTTCCTCTCTCTGATAACGAAGTAAATCGTGGCGTTGAGTTCACTCAAAACGTAATCCTTCGAGTATCCGGTGGAAAGTGGGAATCGGAAATAACTTGACGGGATCGGATTGTTTTAATACTAAGTTTCCTCTGCGTGGCCTACCATGTGTAGGACTCAGCGTGAAGGTAAACGCAATAAAATATTATATTTATATGTTACCTAAGATCTAAAAATGTATTTATTATTGAATTTAGACTTTTTATTTTAGGTATCATTGGTGCTAGAACTAGTGGGGTTATTGTTAAAACTATATTAGCAGGAGGAGTCGCCGACCGTGATGGAAGACTCAAATCTGGAGATCATATATTACAAATTGGAGATGTATACATATATATATTTTTTATATTTTATGATATCACGCAAATATTGGCATAATAATGAACGAGAGCCTGCAACTTTGTGTCGGTGATATAAATCCGTGACACCGTTTTTTGTAGAAATTTTGATAAATTACTGATTTTAGTGTATGCCCATTTTCTTTTTATACACGTATTTAGAAGACTACTCTAATTAAGTGACAATTTCAATTGTTTTGATTTAATAATTGTAAGACTTATCGTACGTTTGGTTGTAAATGCGGGCGTCGTGAGTTCGTTATCGGCTCAGGTGACGCCAATCGTGGCGCAGGAGCACAAAGTGTGTGTCTAAACACTACGTTCCCTCTGTCTACCCTGCTGTGTTCGGGATACACCGTAAAGCTGAAAAAAAGTGGCAGAGTGTCTTAACAAGAGGTTGTCTCTGCTTAATATACTTTTATCCGGCAGGTGAGTCTAATGGAGATGGGGTCGGAGCAAGTGGCGGGCGTGCTGCGCGCGTCGGGCTCGCGCGTGCGCCTGGTGGTGGCGCGCGCCGTCGATCCTGCCGCCGTGCACGCCTCCAACGCGCCCGTCGTGCCTGCCAGGTCGGTCTCTACTTCATACTCAAATTATATACAGCAGAGTTTGTTTGGTTGAACGCGATAATCTCCGGAACTCCTGGTTGAGAATTGAAAAAAAAATATATTGAATAGTGAATTACTTAAAATGAATCATGTATCATACAGTATACAAGTTTTAAAAACAGGCGAAGCCGCAGGTAAATACTATATATGTTTATTAGAGATAGGGAAAATGTGATGTGTTATTTAATTTTTTAGCTTCATGCTGTATTTTTTAATATTTTTAAAGACTTTTTTAAAACTATTAAAAATTTTTAATAAATATTTTAATAATAATATAATAATTAATTTAATTACTAATCTTTGGTTAGAAGAAATTTGTAAAACTCTCCCTACAAATATGTTCACGACATAAATACGTTGTACCAAATGACTTCAACGTGATTTAAGTAACGCTTAGCTTTTCTAAAATGTGTTACACGCTAGAAAAAAAATGGGTGACAAATAAATAAGTAAATAGGACTAATTACTAAATATTTTGTCTGTCAGTTTATTATGTTACTGTGTTAACTGTTACGTTGATTAATTAGTGCACCTAATGTAAATCAATAATAAATTAACTAACTAAACAAATAATAATAAAAAAGTTATTTTAAGAAATGTTTCTCTTTTGTTTTTAGACTCTTATCAAGTCCTGAAGCACTGGATCGATATCTGATGGAAGCCGGCTTCGAACAAGTGTTCCATACACAACCAACCCCGATCACATTGAATTCAAATGTATCAAGATTTGTGTTTGATACGTCCGTTACTCCACCCCCCGATGCTGGTATTTATAATATTTCAAACGTTATATGTGCAGTTATTTGTTAAAAATACCAATATACGAGTACACGCAGCTGTCGTAGCACAGCGGCGCAGAGTCGGACTGTAAATGCGACGGTTATAGGTTATATTTCCATTTTGAGAAATAAATTATCTTCATTTTCTTGCTCTGCGTAAATACACAAACCACAACATTGAGTTCCAACACTTAACACGGAATGCAAAAAATATATGTTTCGTAGTTTGTTTTTTTTTCTTTTCATTTGTTAACAAGTTGTTTACTTACAGATGCCGAGTCTCCGGAAGTTGACAGGTTCACAGTACAATTAAAGAAAGATGAAAATGGCTTAGGAATTACAATAGCAGGTACTAGTAGTGTATATACTATTTTATTATTGATTTCTTCATTTTTCAGGCCTACACTCGGAGAAATTAATTATTTTCATTAACCTGCTCTGGGAAGACAAAGTGCAGCGTTAAGTTCCGCGAATCAATACGCAGTGTTTCATAGTTTCTCATAGGTAGTAGTAGTTCCAACATAGGTTTACGATTGCAGGCTATGTGTGCGAGAAGGAGGAGCTGTCGGGTATATTCGTGAAGTCGGTGACGCCGGGCAGTGCGGCGGCGGCGAGCGGCGCCGTGCGGGTCAACGACCGCATCGTGGCGGTGGACGGCGCGTCGCTCGCCGGCAAGTCCAACCAGCGCGCCGTCGACGCGCTCAAGCAGAGCGGCAATGTCGTCACTCTCGAACTGGAGAGGTTCTTTTTATTATTTTTTTTCTCTTTAAATAAGGATTTATTTTAAATAATTATCATTCGTTTATTTCTAGAATATACTACAATGGCGGATTCATTTCTTATTAATTGCAGTGTTGAGTTTGGTATGTAATATTTTACATCTCTAATAGTTTCGGGTCAACAGTCAACATATTGTTATAAGATGAAAAGTTTTCCCTTTTCTGCTGAATACTTATTCATAAATAGTAATTAAAAACTCTCCTGAGTTAGAATCGACCCCATAACATTCACTTTAACAGTCACACCCTTGTGTCACTGCGCCATATTGTAATAAAATATTTGACGTAGGTACCTACGCGGGCCCAAGTTCGAGCAGCTGCAGCAGGCGATAGCGGCGGGCGAGAGCGCGGCCGCCGCCGCCGCCGCCGCCCCCGCCCCTGCCGCGCACAACCCCTTCCTGCATATGCACCGCCCCGAGCCCGGCACCGACCACGACATACAGATGACGCATTTGTCTGCTAAGTAAGTACTAGCACGAAGATAGGAGCAGTACAAGAGTGTGCGTGCGTGAAGCTTTCATTGTTGACCTGGTGGTCTTTTTTGAAAAATAAGTTTTCCAAATACTAATTTAATGTTATAATAGTTAGTAGACATTAATTTAATTTGTTATGCACACGATACAGATTCATTAGTTATACTTTTATTTTTTATTTCACCACTTAAATTCGTAATTAATTCAAAATATTTTCTAACTGATAAAAACATTGTAGTGCAGAGACAAATGTGGACGAAAGTCAACCGTCTCCACCCCACAGTCCGCCGCCGCCGCCCGCGCCTCGTCCAGCGCCTCAATTCGAAATGCCTCGCACACCGGAACAAAAAGAAGCTATTAAGAAGAAATGGCAGTCCATATTAGGTAGTTTTTTTACTATTCTATATATCATTTAAATGCTAATATAATATGTCATTTATTCATATATAGCAACATGTTATATTAGTTTAGTTAACTAGTGATCTTCTAGTTTACTTAACCTGGTATTTACGTAGGCCTACTACGGTATGTAGGCTGTTGAGGTTGAAAGCGTAAAGTTGAAGAACACATATAACAAAAACATAAATATAAACAACATTTCTAACATTTGTGTATTATTTAAATAACTAATTGATTATGTTTGAGAACGTTTGTATAACAGGGGATGAAGTAGAAATAGTGGTGGGCGTGGTTGTGCGCGGCGGTGGCGGGCTTGGCATTTCGCTGGAGGGCACGGTGGACGTGGAAGGAGGCCGCGAGGTACGCCCGCACCACTACGTGCGCTCCGTGCTGCCCGAGGGGCCCGTTGGCCGCGCGGCCGTGCACCGCCCGGGCGACGAGCTGCTAGGTATAATACCTCTAATGTAGTAGCAGGAGAAGTAAATGATGTAATACCCTACAGCAGATGTGGTAATAACTGTGTGCTCAAATTATTTAATAAATTTGGGATCCTTTGGATAAAATATTTTAATGACGTAGTTTATTTTATACTAGATCTTGATTTCCATAATAATATTCAAAGACGATATTTATTTATTTGAATTTAAGATAAAAATGATTAAAAAAAACCATTTGACCCACTACCAGAAGTGAACGGGCACCGGCTGCTCGGCATGAACCACCTGGAGGTGGTGTCGATCCTCAAAGAGCTGTCGAGCGAGGTGTGCATGGTTTGCGCGCGCCCGCGCCCTGCGCCGCCGCTTGACCTCGCGCCGCCCGCCGCCACGCTCGTCAAGGTGCACTTATCCACTACACACGTGGGGGCATTGACTTTAGTTTCAAAGTGATATTTTTAATTATAGGTTTTATTTTGTTTTTCGGGCAGGCTTAGTTGTTTGTTTGGAGAGCACCAGACTATTTACGGAGTAGGCACGGTTTTATTTCTGATACTTTTATCTTTTACTATGTATTTCACCCACCAGAAGTGCTCGTGCTTTATCTCGTTTATCTAAACTGCAATTTTTATAATTATGCTTTTGATTACATTGTCATATTTTTCAAGTAGTTACACAGATATGAAATATTAGTTATCTAATATATAAGATCCCTTATAGTAAATCCTTTTTGTTGTGTCATAACAAATTAGTTAAAGTTATCAGCCAAATGAATCATTCTGGATTATGCTGTAATGTTAGCACAACGTCAAAAATATTTAAGTATTATTTTAGGAATCTTATGCTTAATGAAGGACTGTTATTACTATCATTTCCCCACTCTGGTTGACATAGTGTGGCGTCAGTTCCTCTATTCAATGAGTTATGTATAATAGCGCAGAAAGTGGCTGACGGATTGTCTTGCTCCTAGGTATCCTCTTGCTACCCTGCTAAGCAGGAAAATGGTGAATCTGTTTTTTTAGACGACTACAACCGTCCCTACCAATACAAATAAAATGTAATCATATATTATGTATTCTTTAAAAGACCTATAGGTTGTCTAGCACACATACAGAATTCAAATATAACTACACAATTTCAAATATATATTCAAATATAAAAAACTATAGAAACTATGTATAAAACAATATATGCATTATTTTATTTGATTTTAATATAATTTTATAGTTCATGTAATTGTAAAGTTAGTGTATTTATTTATTTATATTTTTATTAGGGAAACAAATAGAAATATAAAATTCACAAACATTACAGAAGTATAATATGTGGCGTTAATAACAAAGAATTCACAGTGTATATATTTTTTGTTTACATCAGGCTAAATCAGACGGTAGCCTAGCGGGCGCTGGTGCGGAGGAGGGCGGAGCGCTGGGCGCGGGGGGAAAGGTGCGATCGCGCTCGCTGGAACCACTGACCGGTCTCGCTATGTGGTCTTCCGAACCACAAATTATAGGTAAATGCAACAAAATACATATCGTCGGCTCAGAGTGGAAGCCTGCTAAATGCCATTTTTATAGTCGTGGTCTTTTATTGTATTTTTTTTATTCCTTTTATTCCTTTTATTCCTTTTTAGACCTTTATTTTATTCCAAAATACATTAACGGAATATACTAATTTCAGTTTAAGATAAAAATGATAAAAATACCATTTGACCCCCTACCAGAAAAAACGGACACCGACGGCATGTACCGATAAATTAAATATATTAAATAAACTTATTAATTTTAAATCTTTATTAATTTTAAACTCAATGTTCTATCTTTCAGCTTATTATTATATATTTGTGTCGGAAGTCTTGAGATATAATAAATTGTAAAAAAATAATAATATAAAGTGATTTTATATACGTTAATTGACACTTATCAAAATTATATATAATGTGTACAATTAATTGTAAATATTACTTAGCTATCTATACAAAAATATAAGAAGTAATAAAAAAAGCTAAGAAGAATAACATATCTCAAAATAGTAGAAAACCCTTTTATTTATACAAATAAATAAAATATGGAAATATATTTTTACTCCAATATATTTTAGGGTTCCGTACCTCTTAAGGAAAAAAAGGAACCCTTATATGGTTATTTGGTGTTCGTGCGTCCGTCTGCCTGTCTGTCTGTCAAGAGCCTTTAATTCAGGAACGTTTGGAAATATCAATTAGAAATTTAAACCATATACTCAGATTTATGGTCACTTGATTTCATTAAAAAATGGTATTTCTATATTTACTTAAAAAAAGATATGGCCGTTTATATCGTATATAAAAATTTTAGCATCTACCGGTAATAGTTTAAGAAAAAACTTCAAATATGTGCTTATATTCTAAAAAATAATAGCCTTACAAGGGGGCCAAAATTTGGTATTAAAGCCGCTCGTTCAAGTGAGGATTAGATGCAAGGGCTTGGTATTGGCCCAATTTCAGAATAAGTGTGAGACCTCTAATTTTTATACGGAACCCTCGGTGGGCGAGCCCGGTTTGTTGTTTATTCATTAATATAAATTTAACTCGAAATATCAAATAGATATTCTAACTTTTTAACAATGACGTACATGAAAACAACATAATGTAACATTGACGTAATGTAAAAATCATTGGACTTTGAACCCACTATTTATTTTTATTTTAACATTATGAATTATAATTAGTAATTAAAGATATATTTAGACAACATTAATTATAGATATAAACATATATATTTACATTTATTATACCTTATAATTTGTTATGTCTTCAACAGTAATTGCGTTTCTTAGTTGTATTTACTATTGTATTGTAATGATTTTCGCATCTGATTACCGACTTTTTTAAATTTTGTAATTCTAATGAGTCTTATCTCTTAATAAAAACTGAGGAAGGAAGTATATTTTTTCAACGCTTATGAAATATTAACTCTGAATTTTTTATAATCCTTTTTCAAAGAAGGCATTAGAGGTTTTTTGTAACCAAAATAGATGAACTTGAACTTTCTAAGATGAAATAACATAACATAGAAATAAATATATATTGTAGAGCTAGTAAAGGGTGAGCGTGGTCTGGGTTTCTCAATTCTGGACTACCAGGACCCGCTGCGACCGTCGCACACGCTGGTGGTGATCCGCTCTCTGGTGCCCGGCGGCGTGGCACAGCAGGACGGGAGACTCATACCCGGGGACAGGCTCCTGTTTGTTAACGATCAGGTACGATATTTTATTAGTCTTTGCCGTTCAGATATATTATCTATTATCTTTATGATTTTACTCAAATATTAAGATATAAATATTTATGTATAGATTTAGATTCTAGATAATAATTGTTTGCTTACAGTGATTTATGAATAATTAAAAAAATAAAAGTCCCTTTTTTATCACAAGGCCAAGGGTAGATAAACTACATAAGTAATAAAATACAATTTTACTGTAATAATTGTACGTAATATGAAATCTAATTTCCAGCTACAATATTGTCATACATACATTAGTATTGTGTATTTTCAAAATGGAGGAAGAAACCGCGTCCTTATATATGTGTCCACCTGTTTTAAGTTGCATTTCCTCGTAAAGTATTAATGTTTAGAGTTTGTTTGTGTTAAGTCTGTTATGTAAATGTTTTAAATATCTATAACAAAATTTAATTGTAAATAAACACTCTCGTAAGAAGTTCCTCATTACTTATCTACTATTTTTTTCACTTAAGTTACTGTTACTAACTCATGTCTAACATACAACCATACATGTGTTTTCCATACTAGGTTTTTGTGTTGGAGTGGCACATTCCAAACGTCTATGTTAAATACTTTATAAAAGACGTATAAAAAATTGATTCAGTATTCAAATTGTGTATCTTGGAAACTGTCCAAGCGCTCTGATCACAAAGCTATACGTTTTCATCCAGCTACGTCGAAAATTTGTTTCGCAAATGTGGAATAATACTTAATACTAAAAATATAAAAAATGTCTTTTTAGAATTTGGAGAATGCCAGTCTAGAGCAAGCGGTGGCGGCGCTGAAGGGCGCGCCACGCGGCGTGGTGCGCATCGGCGTGGCCAAGCCGTTGCCGTTGGCTGATGCGCCGCCGCCGCTGCCCGCCTCCGCGCCTCCCGCCGCCAACACACACTGGTACGTACCTGATCACTCGATATTTACGGAAATAAGCATAAACGCTAGCCTATTAATATATATTTAAAAACAGACATTTAAAACTTTGATATGATTACTTAAATTAATTTTGGAAGTTTATAAACAAAAACTTTTACTATTCTCTGATGCTTATTACCTACGCTATCTCAATTGTATATAATTAGATTTCAATACAATGAAGAATGAATAAATCCATTTACTTTACACAACACCGAAGTGTAGTGAAGTACATTTACTGGTATTTGCTTGTAAACGAAACCTAAATACAACAGGAGGATTCCCTGAAAACATGTACGTATCGAAAGGGATAAATTTTACACTCTCTCTCTTATTTCTCGTTTGTCACCAGTGCATATTAAATTATTTAGTTTAACTAGTTTTTACATTGTCATTTCGGTATTTCTTGAGAAGATGGGTCTTTTCTTTTTGGTTCTTTACATATAGCCCAGTTTCTTAACAAATACTGTAAGTAATAGTTCAAAATATCTAACAAACAAGATTGTATACTTTAGTTATTATTAGCCTTAAATATAATGGAGATGCAAATTATAATGTACATTGTGATTCCATTCCAGACGGATGATTATTTGAACTACTAATAAAGATTACAGAATTGCAACGCTTGCAAGATCCGATATTTTAAGTAAGTATAATTTTATGTCCTTTTTCCTATAGCACCTATTTTTAACATGCACATGATAAAAGTGTTATCTATTGACGCAATAATAAATTTATTACTAGCCGTAAAAATACTTTTTATTCTTCGAAAATATGATTATTCGATTTTTTTTCTAGAATATTCGGCTTATCGTTGATGTTTTGTTTGTTATTTTTCCTATAAAATTATTTAGAAATTACCAATTATAGTTGTAGAATAAGTAAAATAATTTCGAATTTACAGGCAAAAAAAAGTTTTGATTTCGATATTAATAAATTCACTAAAAAAAAACTAATTTACGATTCTAATGCACTGACTTTGTATTTTTAACTTTATATACATTCCAACAAGTATTATTTTCTTAATATTGTTTTTTTAATCGAGACTTAAGTTTTCTTTGGTCACTGATATTTTGCAGTGGCATACTTAATGAAGTACTTAATTTATATTTTACCATTGAAAATATTAATGTTTATATTTTCATCGTATATAACTTTGTTTTAAAATCATATAGTATTTTAAGACACATTTATCTAATTTACAATATTTTACCTGTTATTGAAACTTATATAAAATTAACTTACATATTTATTTTAAAATATCTTAAAATAATTGTAATTTAGTATATAAGAAAGTAAATTCCATGAAAAAGAATATTGTGATAGAGCTACATTGCTACAAATGTATATAAAATTACGGGTCATCCATAAATTATGTTACACGATTTGTTACACGATGATAATTTACCTCCTTCCCCGTCCTTATCACAGCTGCTTACAGGACGTGCTGTGACGCCCCTCCTCTCACCTAATGTGACGTCACATATCTTTAATAAGAAATTATTAGATTAAAACAGCGATTGCAGTATTATGTTTATTTTGTCGACCCTTGTAAATAATTTGTGGAGAGCTCCTTAAGTTTTTTCAATGTTCTTGTAACTCTTGTTAATTGAACATTATGACAATATCTTAATATTATCACTGTTGACATTTTAATGTTTACAATATAAGTATAGCAAATTATATTTTATTTTTATTGTCTAATACATACGAATTTGACTATTGTAATCTATTCTATAAGGAATAAAGGAATGAATCAAAACAAAAGTGTTTTATTTGAAAACTATATATAATATATAATAAAGTAACAAAAATATTTACACCACTTCAACCAATCTCAACAATTGCACTATTCTCTATTTGAGCAACAAAATTGTAGTTCACAACTCCCAATTCCCTAAAAACTAGATATGAAATATTCTAGGTTATTCCTTGTAGAAACCTTCAATTATGTCTTTGTACTTTTCATAAACAACATTCCTTTTTATTTTTAAGGTAGGCCCTGAAATTATAAAAAAATGTTTATTATATGTCTATTGTTGTTAATGAATGCTTAAATTATTATATATACGTGTATGAGATTATATAATGAATCTTATTATATATTTAACCCTCTTTAGCCAATATTCTAACAAAAAGCTGCTAGAAATCTAAAAACATTATTTCATTTTTAATATCAGTCTAATGTGAACAGCTAATTACCTAATTCTCCAGTATTCATAGAGAAATCTGCGGGTAATATAGCAAACTTTTGAATCTTCTGCGCATTAGAAATAGCCTGCTTATTTGCACGTGCGAGTCCACTTTCTATGGCTTTGTAAACCTGAAAAAATACTTTTTTTAACTTCACAGTACCAAAGAACAAGTGTTAAGACACTCCGTTCCGCACTTTCTGCTCAATTTTGGAGATATTACTTGTTAAGCAGTAAAAAAAACTGAATCCTTGCTTTGTCTTGTTACCAGAACCAGGAAAAAAAATATAATTCGTTCCCCTAAATGGGAATTAAACCTACAACAATCGCATTTCGGGGCGGACAAGATACAGATACTTTCTAATTACTTATTGATAAACAAATTATTATCCATGTCCTATCAATGTGTAATAAAAGACTTAAATTAATTGTACTTAAATTGTAAATAAATTGGTGAGTCATATGCCTTGTATACATGTATCATAAATATTATTAGTTTATTGTTACGATATGGATTTTATCAATTTCAAATATTATATAATTACATTGTACAACTAACTCGTTTATATAAAAAAATAACTTACAGCAGGGTCTTTAGTCCTAACAATCTCGCTGATTGTAGTAGCTTTGCTTCCAAGATTAGCTACCCATTTCTTTGTCTCAGTATCCAGTTCATCTAAAGGATCTCCAGATGCAGGATGGACTTTAGCCTAAAAATAAATTATGTACACTTTGAATAGGTCTGATTGTCTATATCATTATTTTTTTTAAGTAATTTGTTTTTTTTAAATACATACATATTATCTTATGACTTGATTATATAGAGTAAAAGTAGCATTGTTGAACTAACCTTGAGTGTTAATAATATGGACAAAAATTTCCGCCTGTCTCCAATAAGTACTGCATACCCTACATGCAGTAGCTCGGATTGTACAACTTGCTCAATCAATACTGGTGCTACATTTTCACCTCCAGCTGTTATCAACAGTTCCTGTAATAAAGCCCAAATTATAATCTCACGCTTACCTTAATACAGTTAATAAAGTTAAAGTCCATAAGCCCCCCATTATCCTTCTATCTACTACGGAATTAAGATAAATTATGAAAAATAAGTTTAATCATAACTTTATATTATTTTAAAATGTTATTTATTACACACGATTATAAACTTCTACTCTGAAACTTCATATAAGGTAAAAAAAAATCGAGATAGGTACCTTTATTCTGCCGGTAATATACAATAGGTTGTTGCTGTCTAATCTACCAACATCACCGGAGTGAAGCCATCCTTCCTCATCGAGTGTAGATTTGGTTTTCTCTTCATCATTCAAGTATCCCATAAACACGTGTCGACCTCTCATGAAAATTTCACCTGGCCCATTAATACTAGCTGAACCATCGAATTTCGTTTCAGTACCTTCGAGAATTTCACCAGATGAATCTAATTTGAATCTATAGAGGAAAAAAATATAAAAGTTGGTTTAGCTTGTCAATATTTTAAATAAATATATACGCTGATAATGTATTTTATATATTTACGTATTTCTACAATAATATGGGGCCGACATTCCGATCGAAGCGTGGAAATCGTTGGGCTCTCTTGGTGTGCTCATGCTTACTGACCTTTTTAACCATATCTTGAACACTGGTAAGATGCCGCATCAGTGGCGGCTTAGCTTTATTACCCCTATTTACAAGGGAAGGGGCAGTGTTCAAGATTGTGGTAGTTATAGGGGCATTAAGCTTATGAGTCATACCATGAAGCTCTTCGAGCGCATGATCGACTTCAGGCTCCGCCGAGAGTGTACTGTCTCTGAGTCTCAATATGGATTTCAGCCAGGATCGGGCACCATGGACGCCATTTTCGCCCTCAGAACTTTGATGGAGGCATACAGGGAAAAAAGGAGAGCTCTGCACGTGGCCTTTTTAGATCTGCAGAAGGCCTTTGACTGTGTGCCTCGTCAGTGTATCTGGTGGGCATTGCGATCCAAAGGGATCCCTGAGGCCTATATTGAGATTATCAGAGGCATGTACCACGATTCCGCTTCTATGGTTAGGACTGCTGTTGGCGACACTAGACCCTTCCCGATTACAGTGGGGGTTCACCAGGGCTCGGCTCTTAGTCCGTTCTTGTTCAATGTAGTGCTCGATACTGTCTCGGCTCACATCCAGGACCAGCCTCCATGGCTGATGATGTATGCCGACGACATAGCACTCATTGCCGAGAACCGACTGACGCTGGAGCGTAAAGTGAACCTCTGGAAGGGTACGCTTGAGAACGGCGGCCTTAAACTAAATGTGTCGAAGACAGAGTACATGGCCTGCGGGAACCGGGACTCGAGCACCATCCTTATAGGTCCTGAACCAGCCGTTAAGTCGGAGAAGTTCAGGTACCTTGGATCCGTTATGCACGAGTCTGGAGGCATCGACCACGATGTCCATGGCCGGATAAGCGCTGCCTGGGCCAAATGGCGGGAGGTCACTGGTGTGGTCTGCGACCGCAGAATACCGCCCAAGCTCAAGGGGCTGATATACAAGAGCATCGTCCGACCGGTTCTTTTATACGGCAGCGAATGTTGGCCAGCACTATCTCGGCACACTCAGGAGCTTCACGTCACGGAAATGAAGATGCTGAGGTGGATGTGCGGCGTAACGCGGTCTGACCGCATACGCAACACATTCATTCGAGGTAGTCTTGGGGTCCGTGACGTAGCGGATAAGCTCCAAGAGCGTCGCTTGAGATGGTTTGGCCACGTTACGCGCCGGCCTAAGAACTATGTCGGACGCAAGTGCCTTGCTATACTAGTTCCTGGGGCGCGACCTCCTGGACGCCCAAGGAAGCGCTGGTTGGATGTCGTGATGCAGGACATGAGAGCCAATGGTCTAACCACCGAGGACGCAAAAGATCGTGCAAAGTGGAGTAGGTTAAGTAGGAAGGCAGACCCTGGTAATAGCCGGGATTAATGCCAGGAAGAAGAAGAAGAAGAGAGAACCTAATATTATCCTGTTAGTATATTATTAGGTTGGAGATAATTGAGCCCCAAATCACTATCTGTAGGCTCTCCCTGAGTTCCTGAATATATAACAAAGACAACGGATTAATAGATTTCCATAAAAAAATTACTGGTGGCCATACTTACTTAGGGTATATACTAAGTGTGTGCGCTCCGGCCGCCTCGCTCATTCCAAAGGCGTCCATAATAGGGATGTCCAATGACAAGAAGAACTTCTTGATATCAGGAGAGAGAGGTGCGGCTGCTGTCACGAACGTGGTGCACTTGTCTAGACCTAGATTGTTCCGAACTTTGTTGAATACTAGGGACTTGGCTACTTTGTAACCACACGAAGTACCGTCTTGCCTAGAAATATTCAAAGTAATTCATGTTTCATATCATTACATTATTTTTTACACTAAAATTATAAACCAAATATTCATCATACTTTTCTAGCTAATCGTGCAAAAATCTATCTACTGATTATATAGTTAACAATTAAAGTCATGTTAAGATATTTAAAGAAATGTATTAACCAAAAGGAAATATATGCAATAAGGGATTTTGTATCAACACGGTACATGCATATTTTTACATCATCTACAGACTACGGGGTATGGACGTACCAATACTTGATCATTTGTGATAGTGTGAAGTCTATTGGGAGACCTCTCATGTCCGCTGTGAAAGCACTAATAACAAGTATTTTTTTATTTATATGTCTTAAGTCAAATATATATTTCGTTAAATGATTATTATCAATAATTGTAGTTTTACACACCCATTAATCCTCGCTGTGTGATGTTGTGTGCCTTTGTCTTTAGCCCACGTTGCCATAGATTTCTTCAAAGCTCCGCTGGATGCACCGATGGCCATAATCTTTTCGTACATCTTCTCCCATACTCTTGGTACTGCCAAGAATCTGATTAATAATACATTGTTATTTATAGCAATTTATGTATTGTTTTATAAAAACATTCAAATTAATTAAAACTTATTTTCTTAAATAAAGATTTATCTATATTATTAGATATATCCATTAGTCATGTATTTCAATGCCCAGAAAGTAATGCTGTACAGGTTGATGACTTCATGGTATTATCTAGTGAATACACGCATACTTAGATGCGATCTATGAAACTTACACGATCACACACTTATACACGATCGTTATCAAATAAATTATAAATGCGTCAATTTAATTGGAATCCTAAAAACTGTTTTAAATATCTACATTAATATGGTTTATCATATTTATAATAATTCATCTATCTGATTACTATGAAATAACACTATCTCCACTCATGACGTCTTTGTGTCCATTACGACTCACGTCCAACCCATTTGTTTTTATCTGTTTATAGATAAGTGTGCATATTAATTTAAATATACTTATAAATCATTTGAGGCCAGTCGCGGTGCAGGGGCACAGAGTGCGACTGTAAACACGACTGTTTATGGGTTGGGAGGAAATGAAAAATCTTAAATATTTTATATTAAATCTATTTTATTATTTATTCAATTCAACACTCAATGCCGCTCAATGCAATGAATTCGGCGAAAAGTGGGGAACGGAGTGTCTTAACACTAGGTTTATGGTCCCTCAGCCTACCCTGCTGTGTACACCCAGTAGCGTAAAGGTGATTTTTTATTTATTTTTAGAAAATAAATTTCAATTAAGACATGTAGACTAAAATAAATGGTTTCATCATCACCAACCTTGTTGGTCTTACTTCTTTGAGAGTCTCAACTAAGCTTCCTTTAAGAGCATCAGGTTGTGCAAAATATACCGTCACGGCGTTCGTTAGCGTCGTGTAGATATCTACTACCTGTGAACATAACACAGTAAATTATAGTTTATGGTTGCAATATGAACACATCCTGGATTTATAGTTTATATTATAATTAGATACAATAATATCTGCATACTTAGTCGGTCCCTTGTAATTTGTAAACAATCAGTACAAAGTTTATTATCATTACATAACGCTTGCATATAATAGCAATAGAATAGAATTGTCAAGACAATTACGTGCTTTGAGGAAAATCTTTACCTATTCTTTATTCTGTTTTTTTTTACGTTTTTTTAATGACTCTTGCTTTTTTACTTGCCCACCTCAATTATCCGACCGTGAGAATAATGAGTGAATCTAAGATAAAATAAATTGTTATAATGAATGTGGTTTTTTTATTAAATTAATATAAATGTATGTTATAAGTTATAATTACTTCATATATGTAAATTTTATTAATAGACACTATCGTGGCGCTGTTGCAAGTCTTTGAATCTATACGAGGATTGTCGATTAATTTCTGACTATCAAAGAATGTTTATATTTAGACGATTCTTTCATGTTTTGGTAAGACATGTGTCTTGTATAACCTAAGTTGTATTACCATCATAAATAGAGAATTTCCCTAAACTACCAGAAAGTAAGGGCTAAGATAGACTTTGCAGTAAGTTATCTGCTTACCCCACCAAACGCGGCAGTGCAAGATGATAAAAAGCCTTTATCATTCTTTATCTCTATTAAAATTGTCCACTTTCTTCTTATCTTTCTATGCAGGTGATAAGTTGAGTTTTAAATCAATAATTACAGATACATATTTGTGTGTCAATATTTTAACACATTTTAATACTTAGTAACAAACATAATATATTTTAATTATAAATCTCACTAAAGAAATTTAAAACAGTTTTAATATGACGTTCCTGACAGTACTTATGGCGGATTTTTCTTTATATTTTTAAAACATAACTTCTTCACGATCATTTTAAGGTTCTTATATTACCTGTGCTGCAACGTGACTCAGTGGTAAATATGATATAAGTCGTTCATCAGTTGGTGTCAAATCCCGTAGTCTCTCACTGATACTATGGGCGTCCCAAATCAGATTATCATGAGACAGCATAACAGCCTTCGGTGGACCCACGGTGCCAGACTGCAATTATAATATTAGCTTAGTTTTTCGTGTATTTGTATATTATATTTATAAATGTACTTTTTTTTGCTTCACATTCTATCCTGCACATCGCACCCAAGCGGAGGGGAACTTAGTGTCCGCTTCCCAATTTTTCGTCGAATTTGGGAGGCATGGCCTGTTGAGTCACGGAACTCAACCACGCGATTTGTCTCGTTACAAGAGCAAGGAAATGAAAATACTAAATATTTCATTTAAGGGGTTTCACTCGAGGGGTAATTTGACCTACACCTAAAATGTTTGAAAATCAACCAAATCTGGTTATTATCAGCTGCGTAACACAAATAGACAATTATTTACAATTACATACATTAAGTATATAACTACTGTATCGTTATCATTTAATCTCATTTTTTCATACCCTATCCGATTATTACTATGTGATTTTTTTTATCAAACTTCATATAGTAATAATAAAGTGAAAAAGTACACTCATTACTTGTAATGTGTAAATGTAGGGTAATGAGTGTACTTTTTCACAAGTAAGTGAATAAGTAATCATTATGTGAAAAAATGTTTAAAATTTAGCATTCACCAAATCAATTTATTCATAAAAATACATATTTTTCGTAGTACTACCGAATACAAATTCGATTAAAAATATTCACAAGCGGAAAAAATTACAAGAAATATACATTTTTATGATTACAATAACATAAAACATTAGCACTGCTGCTGCGATTTGGATTTTACATTCTTAATTGACTCCATAAATAATTGTTGATTGTTTTGTCCATATTTTAAGCAAAAAGTTAATATTATATATTGCATACATATATAGATGAAATATTGAAAAAAATATTTTTATAAACGAAAATATTATCTTATCAAAATGAAAAATAGTCAAGATTTCTATGTAGTTTTTATCTTTATATACTTACATCATAATCAAATCTACGTACTATTATAATCATAAGGTAAATTTGTAAAAAAATGCAAGAATCATGATAAATCCGGATGTCCGTTAAAGAATTCAGAATTATTTATTTTTTATCTAAAATCTCATTCTCTATCTTAAGTAGGTATATTGTTTGACGCCACAAGGTACGATATTTTTTATCAGATATTAAAATTAAAAGAATAATTGGCTAATTTTAACGTAATTACTATTGATTCTATATTTAGATATGACATAATATGATAACACATTATTAAAAATGAAAAAATACAATACTTACAGTGTAGACAAGTGTACAGCATTCGTTAACAGCGATGGATTTCAAAACGTCATCGAGCTGTGTGTCAGGTTCCTTAGAACCCATTTCCATTAGCTGTTCCCACTGAGGATAGATATAATAAAAATATATAATTTGTTATAAATATTCAATTTATTATTAGTAATGGGAGTAACTCACACTGTACACTCCAGGTATAGAGGTATCTACAGGGCCCTCCCACTGTACGATAGCCTTAAGATGTTTCAGTCGACTCTGTATGGACAGTACCTTTTCTAGCTGCTTTTTGTCTTGAACAGTACAAATATTAGCGCGAGATGTTTCGAGACAGTGGAAACACGCTTCTGCTGAATTAGTTGTATATATACCCGCTGCATAGCCTCTAAAATCATATGCATTTTGTTAGCTCTTATTAAATAATTAATTTTTTTTCAGCTTCACACTGTATGCCGCATATAGGTGGGGACATAGTGTTAAGACACTCCGTTCCCCACTCTCCACCGATTTCACGAGGTACCTATTGTGTGTTGAGTGGCGGAACTTAATGCTGCTCTTTAGTACCAGAGCGAACAAATTAATATATATGAATTACAATGTGCATTTTAAGAGTTATACCCAGCCATACCGATAGCTTTATAATTTTCTTTTGTTATATAAAAAGTGAAATAGGGGTTGAAAGTTTGTATGGAAAAATGTTTAAATCGCCACCGATTTTTATAAAGTTTTAAATTTAGACTTAAAAATATTTCATTGAACACGTGTTTTATGGTTTATTATAATTCACTCCTAAGGTTACAAATTAGCAGGCGAAGCTGCGCGCGTCCGCTAGTATATCATGAGAGTTCTACCACGACTTAAGGTATTTTATAATAAAGCTCGGCGTTAGATTCTGCCACCCAACATGTACTAACGTAATCTCCAAAATGTGTAGACCGTAATGGACCTACCTTTTTTACCTACCCCACTTAATGGCGGAAATATAATAAAATGTATTTTAGGTTTTTTTTTTTAAATAATTTAATGTTAATTAAAAACTTACCCAGCATGGATAGCCGCAAGATCGGAGACGTACCATTGTTCGGAATTAAATCCCAAAATGCAGACTGAGTGGTGTCGTTCAAGACCTAATTTTAGGAAAGCTTTTGCTATTGTGCGTACGTTTTCCTGGTACTGTCTGAAATTAAAATTCACTGCTATATATTTTTGTATTGACATACAAGTACACAATTACTTGCGCTTTAGAGTTTGGACCGACAGAAAATCATTTCCTTATTCTGTGTTCAAGGAAAAAAATGTAATATGTAGAATGTTTAAAAAATAGAAGACAAATATACTAATATTTATCTGAAAAACTTTAACAAAAGAAATAACTATTTGAAGCGCAATTAGACAAAACAACATTGTATTACTTATTAATTATACAATAGACATCATTTATCTTTTTTACATATAAGTAGGTACAGCTGATGTATGTACTCGTGACATTGTGCTATTATTAAATGACTCTAATGTAAACAAGGGTATTATGACATGACAGAGCGTTTTTACTCACTTGTACGTAAGTGTATGCCATTTTCCGTCTTGTTTCTTTGTGACTAGAGCAGCGGCGTTGGGATAACGAGCTACTATCCTATTCAGCAGACCAGGCACTGAGAGAGGAGGTTCCGCTGCAGGGCCTCGCGACCCAACGCGGAGTTTTACATGACCTCCTGGTGTACAACATACGTAGCTGTCGGCTGGTACAACCTGGTCAGGTCCTGAAACATATTATTAAGTTTAATAATTTTATACGTTTAAATTTACAATTTGATAGATAGACCTGATAGATCTTTATATCTATACAAAAATAAAATGGAAGTGTCAATCTGTGGCAAGCTTCACGTTGCATCACATGCACATGGTAAGGTAGCAGAGAGAACCTAGGAACTTAGTGTTAAGGCACTCCGTTCCCTATTCGCTATTCGCAGAGTTCTAAATTACGGTTTCTGCATACCACTTTTACCTTGTCCATTGTCATCAAACATTTGTCTAACAAAGACAATAGTGTACTTACTGCTGAACTCACGTTTATTACCTACGTGATATATAATGTTGTACTCATATAAGTTGTTATTTATTTACATTTGTTATTATAAAACTATTATAAGTAGATATTATAAAATTATATTCACCATTTAAGTATTTTTTACTGTCTATGCCGTTAGGAACTTGCATTTTGCTAATTTTTACAATTTCTTCTCCGTTTTCCACGGTGACTGTCGAAACATCCTGCAATATTATAATTCAATTCTACTTAAAATTAATGTTATCAAACAAGTATTTCATAATATTTGGTCGCTATTGACCTCTAAATATTATCAGTGCAACTTTAAGTCTGAAAAGATATGAAGTTATCAATTAATCTATAGCACGTTATGTTTTTTAAATAGCAACAATGTTAATTCCATTCCACGAAGCGGGGGGGCCAGGTGGCCCGTACCCACCCTAGAATTGGTTATTTCATTATGATTAATAATATATGTGTGTATTAATAAATACACAAAGTCGTAAAAGATAAAGTTTGCTCCCTATTGACCTCTAACTAAATATTATCAGTGCAACGCTAAGTCTTAAAAGATATGAAGTTATCAACTTAGTTATTTGTAGTCTATAGCATGTAAAGTTTATTAAAAACAACTTTTGTGTTTATAATTAATTCATTATATTATTTATATCAGCTGTAGCTGTATCTGACTCCCAGCAGTAGTATTAAGCCAGTCCTTTCCTCACTTGGCGCCGAATTTTTAAGGCATAGGTGTGTTGAGTGACAGAACTCAACGCGGGGCTTTTGCTTTAATGTTGTAATTTAAAAATTATTTGAACTTAAAAGGCTGCATTAGGTGTAACAAAGTCATGTATTAAAATAATAATTCGTTTAATTATCTACATTTGCTTACTCCTGGTCAAATACAAAGTACAACCAAAGTAGTGTCATTGTCGAAATTGCTTAAAAATTTATCTTTAAAATTAAAATAAACCTTATAAAATAATCGGCCTTTTTAAATTCCTTCGTAAAAGCAATCGCGAGATTTCAAGACATTTGCTATTTGAGGAATAATTTGCAACAATCATCGTATCGTAAGAAAAAGAAGATTACAAAAATATATTAGAGAATAATGCAAAACATAGCATCCGTCCCAGAAAGCATTCTGGAACGGGTTTAATTGGCCCGCGATTTATATTTCAACAAAATCAGAAACAATCCGAAGAAATAGATCAAAGCTTTACAGGGACTTTTTAATAGAAAAAGAACAGCAACGGGTATTGAAACTCATGGCGGTGCCTCCGCAGTACCCAAAGTTAAAACCAATCGAATTATTGTAGACTCGGCTAGACAGACGGGTGCTAAAGTGCTGTCCTACATCTCAGGAAGACCTATGGATAAAATTTCATGTCGAATGGCAGAAGCTTTTTTCAATGTTACCAAGACAGCATTGAAAAAATAATAGCTTTGCTTTCGAAATACCGGTTCACACATAAACCAGACAACATTTCAAATTGTTATTTTTTTCAATTGTTCAAATAATTTTGAGCGGTTGTGTGGAAGTATCGAATATTCGAAAATATTATTCCTCATTGTTAATACTCACCAGTGGAATAAAAGGGTCGATAAACTACGAATCCATTTCTTATCTATAATGAATGTAATGATATACAAAAATAATTTTCGTCAAAATGGTCGTTGCTAATCATATCCATGTTTGATATTTATACGACGATTACAATTTATGGTAAGTTTTAGATAAGACGCGTTAAGTAGAAAAAATAATTCAGTTATCGTTATTTAATATCCATATATTAATTTAAGTTTATATTTTCATATCTTCGCTCTAGGTTCGAGGCAAAGTGTGACATTCAGTTCCGCCACTCAACACGCAATACCTCCAGAATCAGTCGGAACGTGGGAAACGGAGTGTCTTTACATTAGATTCCCTCAGCCTACCCTGCTGTACGCAGGATACAGCCTGAAGTTAATTTGATTTTATTTTAAAAACTCATATCCAAGAGAACCTACTAGTAACTTAGTAAAGGCAATTTACAGTCCTTCTGAATTATAATTGCCAAATATTCACATTTTTTTGTTAGATAATAATATTTCAAACAGGCGACAAATAAATCAGTACCAATCGTAGTGATGATCCCAAATGGAAAATGTTTGTTTTCTGACCTGGTTACTCAAAAGTCAACACACAACAACAGCTTGGGTGCTGCGAGAAAAGCAAAAGAAATCATGAACAGAGAACGCTGGCTTTGTTTTTGATTAAAAAGATTTCAGATTATCTCTATCGAGTAATAAAATGAATAATTGTAGGTATAAACAAGAAATATGGCAAGTGTCAGCTTTCAAATTATTTAGAAAATCGTACTAAGCATATGCGCATGAACATGCCATACCATGAGCCATGCCAATAATGCTGCAATTTAAAAAAATATGTTGAGCGTGTGTAGAGAAAGATTTAATAGCGAAGAAGGCTAACATAATAATATTGCAAAACTTCTAAAACAGTACCAGTACCAGTCTAAAACAGTAGTATTATAAATATTGTAAATATTCTGTATTAAAAAAATCTCTTTCTTACGAGTGAAACGTAGCGCTTAATTAATATCAAGTGTTCAAAGTACAGGCAATAAAAATATAATATTTATACGAACGTAGATTATATTTTTATTGTACCTATTTGATTTAAATACATTGAATCTCTGCAAGAAACATTTGAGAAACTAAATATGCCGAAGATCGAGTACGTAGCTCGCTGGAGTCTCTGGCAATAAAAGCCGGGACTAATACCAGATAGAAGAAGAAAATATATTGTGATATCAAATAATAATATTGCTTTTACATTAGAAATAACAAATTAATTTTACGTTTTACGTTTAATTTCAGATAAAATGTCTCGCAGGTATAAATGTTACACTAAGCTGCTGCAACGTACTGCAGTCGTATAATATAAAACTAAAATACTTTATGTTGAACGATAAATATTATTATCAATTTATTATCTTTATCAATTATGCATAAAAAAAATTTGCCAATGTGAATTGTTCGAGAATCCTAGATGACATCATTTAATGTATATGGTAAAAAAGAGAACGTTTCATAAATTGAAAAGGTTCATGTAAGCGAAAAGGTTGTTAGATGTCTTTTTTTAAAACTTTGGTAGAGTAATAATTATGTTCTAAGACATAGCCAAAATAGAATACTATGAAACATTTCCTATAATAACGAAAATATTCATACAAGCGTAATTATGTAAATTGTAATGACAATATATTTATTTGTCTGGTTATCTTGCCCCACGTAACGGAAATTTGTTTAGATAAATAAAAGTATTTTTCAATTCACTATTAGTTTTTTTTAAGAGCTTTGTCGTGACAACGGCCATGCCGCTCTGTTTGGTTAACTATCTAATTAATGTTAGTTACATTCAATTATTTTCATTCTGAACTATATACAATATTTTTTTTCCTAACACAGAGTCTGGTACTGCTATAGCACTGTTACATGCTCCTATATCATTGTAGAAATCTCTGCAAATCAACCGACGTCTCAGAGGCTCATTCTGGACATATTCCATCCTAACATGATATACGTCATCTATGGTGTTGCATGTACAGCAATTAGGAGAATCCATTTTTTTCATTAGGTATGCGAATTTGTTTGATGGAATGTGTCCCGACCTAAGTCTTAAACGCATCACACAATCTTTTCTATTTAGGCAAACAGAGTCAATCCACGATTTTATTGAAGGTTCTGCTTGAATAGTTCTGTACCAAATACCCTTAGTTAGAGATCGAAATATTCCTTCCAAAACGAGTAACACAAATTCCTAATTAAATAAACACAATCAGATAGTACCGGTTCGATAGTAATAGGATCATCCGTAATTTCCTCTTTGGCCAGTGTATCAGCAATTTCATTACCTAAAATATGAACGTGTGAAGGGATCCATTGTAAGACTACTAATTTATTCTACTGATCATACTCATGAATTAATTTTAAAATATTAAATGCTACGGGAATACCATGAGGATTAGAGGTACATCGAGCAATGTGTTGAAGAAAACTCTTGGAGTCAGAAAATATGACAAATTTGGTATGATTTACTGGCGAAATATACTATAGTGCATCACAAATGGCGATTAGTTCTGTATGCATGATGGAAATATTTTTATTGATTTGAAATTAAATAAATTCCGAATTCTGATCATCATAAAAAGCTGCCCCTGATAAATTGCCTTCTTTAGACCCATCTGTATAAATCTTATAAAAGCCACTATAATCATTGCTTATAAACCGCTGGCAGTGATCACCCAAGTAATAAATATTGTAAGTCTTTTTAGGTTTATTGAAGTTATCAATATTTATTTTAATTACATTTTCTACCGCTAAGTTGTTTAAAGCGATTTCTCTATTAGTTGGTGAGCCTAATTGTGGATTTTAAGACTTATGAGATTAAAAAATTAAATCAGCTTCACGCTGAATCCCGCACACAATAAGAAAGAAAGCTTAAACCTGTGATAACCTGTTTAAATATAAGAAGGAACGTTTAGGGCAGCCAATCATCATGTTCATTATTTTTTACCACCCCTTCGTGTTGTCACCGAGCAAGACGTCAGAATAACATCCCTTCGTCACCAGAAACAGGTTGAGCGTATACATCGCTAACGTCTGACGCACTAAGTATGTATTGGTGACTATTTTCATTTACATTTTTGTAACTTTATAGTCGCTCCCGAAACTATCGTATTCGGAACGCCATAAATGAAGAACAACACTATCGTATTTTAAACTATTTTCTATTCAGCATCCAGTCCAATCCATCTTCACACTCCATGTCGCTTTCAATATTTAGCATTCTTTTTTTGCGCTTTATATTTTATACTATATAAGTGTCTTTGTATTATTACAAAAATACAAATATTCTATGGAAGAATTCGATTCGATAAAATAAAGAATTGTTTTCGATCAATGTACATAATAAATTTACGATACAGGTAAGTTATCTGCGTTGTTTCTTAAGAAGCACAATATTTTGCTTATTATATTAAACAATAAAAAAGAGCGCAAGTCGGGCTCACCCAGCGAGGGTTCCATACAAAAATTTAAGCTCAACTTAGTCAGAGCCATTTCATTTGATAACTCACATGAACTAGCGGCTAGCTGGTTAACTAGCTTTAGGGCTATTATTTTTTTAGGATATAAATTTCAAATTTATACATTTATAGTTAAATCCTATATAAAATAATTTTGATTCCCTGTATAGTGATGAAATACGCGATTTTTGCGATATACACGACCATACCATTTTTAAGTAAAACTAAAAATACATTTTTTTCAGGAAATCAAGGGACCGTAGATCTAAGCTTGAATTTCAACTCGGTATCTCCAAGCACTCCTGATAAAGACAAGATAGAAAGAAAGACAGATAGACAGACAGAAGGACGGACAATAAAATGATTTTATCTTAGGTACAGAACCCTAAAAATGTAACTTTTATATTACAAATAGTAAATATTGAATTTCTTGTCTGTTCTTTTCTTGTATATTTATCTTATTTAAATAAAAAAGAATTTTTAAATATTATAAAAAACATGTATTGTATCTATTTATGTTCATACATATTTTTCCAGTTGATCAAATTGGTAAAATAGAGTAATATTGACATTTTAACCGATCGGAAGAATTAAGATAAATTTGGTAACACAAATTTTATTTACCATTTATCAGCTGTTAGTATCTAGCAAGCTTCAACATTGAAATGTATAATTATGTATTTTTTTTGTCTCGTCTTAATTATTAGGTACTACGTAACATAGTATATGCACATATATTCTTTACAAATAACGAGTCGAGATAAACAGAAACTTAAACACTCAAACAGGTTGATATCTTAATCAATCCAAGAGTACCTAGCATGTGCGTGATAATTTAGACATTTGCAGAAATAATGATATACAATATAATTATAGTTGACATGGCTCTTGCAGATTGCCGCCAAAAAGTCGTTATTGACATTATTTTTTTAATATTCTTGTTAAAGTAGGTACCTTAAACGATCATATTGTTATGCACAAAGTAATTTACTATTATATTTTTTTTAATTAAACAGGTTTTTTAAATGATTTTTAATGATAATGTCTGCGGCCGCGCATTATTTTGAGTTATTTTTAACAGCGTAGAAAATATATACCTATCATAGAATGAAAATATGCAAATAAAATCTTAATTTCTCGGTTTTGTAAAATTACATAACATTATATGTAAACAAACCAATGTGTAAATTTCGGCAAATGCGGCCAGATAACGGACGTAACGGGTTTATCAAAGGTATCGTTCGGCTGACTAACAAGTGACGTAAGTTGGTAACCGCGTGCGCTTTGGACGACCAAAATAGTATGGAAAATATATCGTCCAGGTGTGGAAAATGAATTAATGAAAACAGAAATATTTCTCGTAAGTAAAAACAAAAAATATAAATCTCCAAAAATATAAATATCAAGTCAAATTTCAAGTCGATAAATATTTTAAAAGCATTTACGACAGGTTAATTGACATTCATTATTAATAACGACTATGAGTAATATGAATAATAATATTTCAGGAAAACAATCTTACCGACTACGCGCAAAATCCCAATAATTTTCTTTATTTACCACTTTATTAACACTCAAATATTCACATAGTAATCGAAATACTCATTTACGTGGAATACTATCTAATTTACTAAAAATAAAATAGAACAATAAAAATATCTACGGAAAATTAAAATGAAATAGAAAAATATAGATTGCAAATTTACAACGACCGCGACGATACGAATGCGCCAGCCAACTGGCGGTTTGCCCTATCACACCACTCGACAGTGTAAAGTTCACCATTGGCAGGGTAGAGACTAGAGCGTGTACAATTCTAAACGTCTGTTTTATGTTTATTATCGCTCAAAAACTCAATACAAATTTTATATAATTTTAATATGCATACCGTGATAGAGTCGTGATCGTGCGCTGTCCTGGCGGGCGGCGCAGACAGACGACCGCGCTAAACTCCGAATGTGCTCCGTCTGCGAGTACCCACCGTTTTTCTCCGGCTGAAACACTGATAAACTACTGACTGGCTTTGCCTATCAGTAAATGATAATTGACGTGTATTACTTAAAATTATCCTATAATATAGTTAATGCATAATCTTATCTTAGAAATTTATTATTGCAGTATAATTTATTTTTTGTTTATCCATTTTGCTAATTATAAAATATTTAACAAATAAATTATAAATAGATGTATAGATATGCTTGAATCGAAATTTTAAAGACTCACTTTTAACTTCTCACATATATTTTTCAAAGCATCAAATCTCACACTAGCTAGGTAATTTAAAGGTGCATAAAAATAGTCTCATGCTATATTTATTTACTCTTATAGCTCGATAATATGCCAGTTTAACCAATTATAATAACCATCGACTGTTGTTTATACATTATGTAGATACAAAGTATATAAAGCATTGAGAGAACATTGTTAATAATTATTTAACCTTGAGGTGCTTTTTTCTGATTTTCTATCAGAAAAAACTAACTAACTAACTATGACTATCAGGCTTTAGCTATCACATAACGGATAATATAGAGATCTTACGGATATACAACGGATTTTTCAAAAAATGCTTTTAAATTATTATAAGGCACGTTTTTGTGCCTTTTGACTCTACAATTTGTGGTTCCTTTGATAATAATTATTGAACCTTGAGGTGCTCAATACTTTCGAATATTTTTTATTATTTACCGATCTAAGTACTTAGGATAACGATAAAGACCGTCCTGGCGCATAAGGAGGTACAAGGGTGTGACTGTAACGCGGCGGTTGTGGGTTCGATTCCCAATCGAGGTAATGTATTAATATTTCTTAATATTTTCATTTCTTCGCTCTTGTATTATTATTTTTTTTTTTATGGAGAAAGGACAAGGCAAACGAGCGTACGGGTCACCTGGCGGTGATCACCGCCGCCCACGACCCCGTGCAGCACCAGAGGTGCTACAGGTGCGTTGCCGGCCTTTGAGGTGGAGATAGACGCGCTTCTTGAAGGCACCCATATCGTACCGACCTGGAAACACTGACGCGGGTAGGCCATTCCACAGTTCGGTGGCGCGTGGAAGGAAATTTCTACGAAACCGCACAGTAGTGGAGTGCCACATATCCAGATGGTGTGGATGATATTTAAGTTTGTGACGTGCTGTGCGGTTAGAAAATTCGGCGGCAGGTAACAGGTCAAACAGTTCCTCAGAACACTCACCATGATAAATGCGATAGAGAACGCACAGCGAGGAGACGTCTCTACGCAGAGCCAAAGTGTCAAGCCTTTCACAGCTTACTGGGTCCTTAATGATTCGAACAGCTCTACGTTGTATGCGATCAAATGGGTCAAGCTGATACTGGGGTGCACCAGCCCAGAGATGAGAACAGTACTCCATGTGTGGCCGAACCTGGGCCCTATATAGGGCCAATCGGTGTTTTGGCGTGAAGTACCGTCTCGCTCTATTGATGACCCCCAGTTTCTTCGAGGCCAACTTGGCCTTGCTTTCCAGATGATCGCGATACTGGCAGTCATTCGAAACATTAAGGCCCAATATGCTGATACTGGGCGCGGCTGAAAGGGGAGTGTTCTGAAAGACTGGCGATACGATAAATGGGGTTTTTTTAGTGGTTAACGCGCAAACCTGTGTCTTTAGGGGGTTAAATTGGACCAGGTTCTTTTCACCCCATGAAGAGACATTCTCGAGGGATGCCTCAACAGAAGACACAAGTTTATTTCGGCTCTGTTCAGCGTTTTCCCGAGAAAGACTTGCGCGGCCGGAGTAAACAGCGTCCACCGTCCTGTCATCTGCATAGCAATGAATGCTAGAATCTTCCAGCATGTCATTGTATGCAGAAGAAACAGCGTGGGAGACAGCATGCAGCCTTGGGAAACGCCTGCGTTCACGGGCATAAGATTGGAGCAAAAACCGTCGACGGCGACCTTGATGCTGCGCCCAGTGAGAAAGCTGGCGATCCACCTGCATAAGTTCTCGGGAAGCCCATAGGATGGAAGTTTAGGAGCGCCCCATGCCAAACTCGATCAAAGGCCTTAGCCATGTCCAAACTAACTGCCAGGCCCTCTCCCTTGCTTTCGATAGCCGCAGCCCAGCAGTGGGTTAGGTAAACCAGAAGATCACTGGATGAGCGACCATGGCGAAAGCCATATTGGCGGTCGTTAATCAATCGGTGATCCTCTAGATAAACCAAGAGCTGGCTATTGATGATGTTCTCCATGACTTTTGAGAGCAGGGAGGTGATGGCAATAGGCCTGTAGTTAGATGGATCGGAACCATCGCCCTTTTTAGGGATCGGGTGGATAAGAGCGCTCTTCCATGAATCTGGGACTACGCCGACTGAGTAAGAGTGCCGAAACAAACGCGTTAGCACCGGTGTCAGCTCAGGAGCACAAGAACGAAGCACTAAGGGGGAAATGCCATCTGGCCCGCTCGACTTGTGGATGTCCAAAGAGGACAGAGCTCGCCTTACAGCTTTTTTGGGTGAACTTAACCTCAGGCATTGAGCTCTGGCACCGCGGGATGGTCGGCGGCGTTGATCCTTGGTCATCTAAAGTCGAGTTCGAGGCAAAGAGAGCGCCCAGGAGATCGGCTTTCTCTTTCGCCGTGTGGACCAAGATGTCATTCCCCTTGCGTAAAGGCGGAAGCGAAGGCTGGCTGAAGTTGCCGAGTGCCGCCTTTGCGCCCAAAACTGGTGAGTTCCGGACGGGTAGCTCTCAAGCTTCTCGCCGATTTTGGCGATATGTATTAAACCTTTGGCCTTAAATCCAGTGTGAGTTCTGCCACTCAACGCACAATGCCTCAGCGGAAAGTGGGGAAGGATACTTCCTCTTAACCCAAGGTTTCCTTTGCCTACGCTGCTGTATGCGGGATACAGCGTGAAGCGGATAAAAAATATTTAGTATAAATAATATTTGTAATAACAAGCAATTACGCTTACTTCGAAGTTACCTAATAGTAAAAAACAACATACAGACACAAAAAGTCGTTGCCGTTTTATCTATTTTTCAACGCTAATCATTTCAACATAATGACTGGTATCTTATTTAAAATGTTTTACGTTTTATGCATTCTACTCAAAAAATAGAATAATAAGTGATATAATGAAAAATACTGTAAATTATTTGTTTTCGAACCTTGTAAATATATATGTAGAAACAGGTATAATTTGTGTAAGTGATTTTTATAAGGTTACATTTACTTTTTAGGGTTGTAGAGTTCTGTCTAATGTGAATGGTCTCGGTCTGCCTGCTGTCAGTGGCTACAACTTCGATTTTTTTTTAGTACCTATTCAAAATATAGTGTCTGCTCAAATGAAACGGGGCCCGCAATCAGATCGTGCCAAAGAAATTAAGCCCAATAAAGAGTTTAATAAGCTTTGGTGCTTTATGGCATATGGTGCCAGTTCACATGGGGAGATAATCTGAAATGAACTGTTACAAAACATACTTATTTTAAGAACTTAATACGCTTAAGATATAGAATTAAATAAACCAAAAATCCTCCAACCTATCTATTTCCAAGTGGACACAAATGGATAGAAGAAAACAGCAAATATGTTCCTATTTAGTTTGTAGAGAGCCGATATGAGACAAATATTTGATGTAAGAGTCAGAAAATAGCAATATTAGACAACATTATTTTTTTTGTGGCTAGTTAATTAATCTGGGAAGGCTATATTAGACCACCTAAAGAAATAAGCTATATAATATCACGTTAATGATCTCAGCGTATTTTTTTAATTTACCTCCATACCACCATACCATACCATACCATAGATAATGTTATGCAGCAGTCTAAGTTACTTCCATTTCACCACGAGGTCTGAGCCACAGTTAAAAGTTAGGACATATGTATAAGTACTATAAATATGTACCTATGTACATAATGCTGATTAAACATAGAAAATGTATAATAAAATATTTGATTTGTAAAATATATTTCGTTATTTAGGTATAACGATGAATCTTTAGGTTCATTATAATAGCGGGCATTGAACTAGCTGCTAACAGGTTTCGTGCCTATATTTTTATTAGATAAGGCACTTATACTCATTATTTGTATAAATCGTAAAATACACACTTACCTAATAATATTTGTACTAACAGAAATATTAAATAGCCTTACGTGTAAAAAAGACTTTTTGAAATTATCGAAGTATAATTTTTCAATTCCTATAGGTATATATGCAATTAGATCAATTTCTTTATCTACTCTATTTCCGTGAATATAAATACTGTAACTTAGAGTTTTATATATAAATACCGAATAGAAAACTAAATAAAAAAACATTGGGTACGTAGATTTTCCTGCTTATACTGACTCTTGAGTAGCTTAAATCTTAAACATGTTAAAGGTTATACACAAAAACTTACTTCTATGCACTATAGAAGTATGTTCTTTTTATATAACGAAGATGTAAATGTTGTTATTATATTAATACTTAGGTATTTACAATTATACACTCTATAGGGGAGGGAAAGGCAAAACGGTATACTTGAGGAAAAACCATTCGTAATCAACAAATTACTTTAGGAAGTCTTATGTATTTACTAAAATAAAAAAAAATTTGCGACACGCTGTATCCTGCACACAGCAGGGTAATCTAGAGTTAAGACTTTTTTTTCGTCCGATTTGCCCGCTAGAGGCAGTTTACCCTAAAAGGGTAAAATGAATAAAGTGAGAGCGAAGCGATAGGAATAAACAACTTGTGCTACACTCAAATGGCGTTATCAGTCCCGAAGAAATTTTACCGTTTCATTTTATCTGCACATTCCGTTTTGCCTTCTATTCCCTATTTAAAAAAATAATAATAATAATTGGGGAGGTAACAATCGTTCGTTTATCAATTATTCTTTGTAATCAACTTTTATAATTGTTTACATTATGTGAATTATTGCGTATTTGATTTAACACAATAAAAGTAATTAGCCCTGTTAAGACACTTACACACTTACAATAATGGAGTGATAGTGGTGAACACATGACACAACTATCACTGTGTGTATAATGTGGAACAGGATAGGCACAGGAAACCAAGTGTTTTGGCACTCTGTTCGCCATTTTCCGCTGATTTGTCGAAACTCAATACCGAGCTTTGTCTCGTTACCAGAGCGAGAAGACGGAAACATCAAATATTTTATTCCTTCGAGCGGAAATTCAACTGACTACCCACAACCGTTGCGTTTACTGTCACACGCTATGATGTTTAACCACGACTTAAATTGTGCCATAATTATCATCCCTAAATTTTAGGGGTCTTTTACTTTTTTAATTATAAAGTTCAGTTAACATTACAATGCTAAATATAGAACTAAAATAACATACTATTTATTATTAATACACAGCACAATACTGCCATCTATGGGCAAGTAGCAACCTTATGTATAATTATACAAAATCTTAAATTCATTTTTATGTGCCAAAATTAGAATTTCATAAGGACTATTAGAACAGGGAAAATATATTCTAAACTAGTGGACCCGAACGCGGCTACGCCCGCTTGAACTATACGAATTATTAAATATATTTATGAAATTATTGTCAGTTTTCAAAAGAGAGATGCGTTAAGCAAGCTCATTTTGAGTGACGTTTTCTTACAATAAACTTTGCAAATCGTTGCTTAGCAACGACGGTTGTTATTAACATGGCGGAATAAATTGCATGTCAAATTAATAAATATTTTAATATATTGGTATATATCGAAAATATTACAAATATGAGAAAAAAAGGATCCTATGTCTATCCCGAGACCCTCAAGTATCTCTATATGAGTATTTTATCACAATTAAATTAGCGGTTTGGCCCTGATTTCGTAAAAGACAGACAGACAGAGTTACTTTCAAATTTATAATATAGGTATGGATGTATAGTACTTTCCAAGTTAAACATGCGTTATTGCATGCGCATATTATAAAAAATTGCAAATATTTCTCAAAAGTATAAAATTATTAAATAATAATTTAATAAAATTAAACTTAAAAAATAAATTATTAAATATATTTAAAGATTAATTCATAACCTAAGAAAATATTTTAAAATTAATAACTAAGTACTGAGAATAGCTTATTTTGTAAAACAGAACGTTGTTTGTAGTGTTCAGCCATGTTTTTCTCATATCATACGTCGTGTGGCAAACGTCAATGATTAGTTTACTCACTGTTCTACAAAATTGTCTTGTCGTCAATACTGAAAACTGTTTGATTTGTCAACTATATTGCTAATTAAATGATAAAATGAACCGTACAGAAGGATTAGTGCAACGTAGAAATGTTGTGAAGGAAAATAATCCCGATGGAAGTCGGGAAAACAACGATGTGGACGATAAGAAAAACGATAAAAATTATGATGATGGCGATTCCAAGGAAACCCGACTAACACTTATGGAAGAGGTATTGTTATTAGGGCTCAAGGATAAAGAAGTAAGTTCTAAACTTATTATAGTAATTAATCTAATGTCTTGCCAATAAAAGATAGGGCTCTCAAAATATTTACCGGGGTTGATTTTAGGGCTATACTTCGTTTTGGAACGACTGTATATCTAGCGGCCTCAGGGGCTGCATCTTGATCGAATTAGGATTAAGAGGCCGAGTTGAATTAGAAAGAGCTGGCATGAGAAGAAAGGGACTGCTATCTAGGAAAGTTATTGTGAAATCAGGTAACAAGCACAACAATATTGCTATTCATAACTAATGAATAACAAATCTTTTAACTATGTTATGTATCTGTAGGCTTTGTTTAAAGTTTAAAGGAAAAATAAAGACATTGATTACTTCTCAAATATATTATACAGGACTAACATAATCATATTTTTTGGTGATAAGAAAAAATATTTTTATCTTGTTTATCGTTAATTATAGACAAGGTAAAATGCAATAGATATTATAAATATGTTTTATATTTCATTCCTAGATAATCCTACAGGAGATGTTTTGCTTGACGAGGCTCTGAAACATATGAAGGATACTGATCCACCAGAGACAGTTCAAAGTTGGATTGAATATCTTAGTGGTATGTTAATAAGCAATTATTTATTTAAAAATTATTAACAAACTAAATGAAAAGAAAAAGCTTTTGTTATTGGTCTAAAATAAATAATAAAGTAGCAAAGGGAATAATATATGTAAAGGGAAATATATAATCAATTTTAACATCTTTGTTAATTATTTTTTACTAGGTGAAACATGGAATCCAATGAAATTAAAATATCAGCTTAAGAATGTGCGGGAGAGACTTGCTAAAAATTTGGTAGAAAAAGGTGTGCTTACAACAGAAAAACAAAACTTCCTATTATTTGACATGACAACCCACCCGTTGACAGATAATGTTATTAAATGCCGCTTAGTCAAAAAGGTATGATAAAAATGTTATACTGTTAGTATGTATTTTATGTGAGGCTCTTGTGGTAAAATAGCACAGCATCAGACTAAACGGATGGTTGTAGGCTCTGGATCCTTTCGGGGACGTTGTATTATTAAGTTAGTTTCATTGAGTTGCTCTGGCAAATAACAATGAGTTTCTTAATATTTTGAAAAATTCTGACTGCGTATCTCCATACATATTCCAGAACATGGACAGTCTCCAATTGTATTATGAATTTTAAAAATTTCATATTATTTGGCAATTCTGATATGGTTAATCTACATACAATGTTTAACATAAAAACACAATTAAGTTTTATCTAATATTCAATATCATTGGTATAATTACTCAACAGGATTTTTAATATAATAATTTCGTCAGCTTTGTAGTGTTATACTATATATACATGTAAGTTTATTTATAAAAATAGGGTATTTACATTACTCATATTCATAGTGCATACACAGTTTATGATACTGAAATCCGCAACAACATTTACTGTTCTTCAAAGGTTTAATTAATTACAGCGAGTGACTCAGATTCAGTGTGAACCCTGCTATTATTGGAATAAAAAGTCTAATTCATAATCATTTATTAAAACATTTAATAACTTGGCCATTGCATTGTAGGTTCAAGAAGCTGCATTGCGTCGTTCCATAGTTGATGTAGCACATGCTGATAAGAGATCACTAGCACTGCTGATGCTTGCCCATTCAGCTGATGTTTTAGAAAATGCCTTTGCACCACTCTCCGATGAGGATTACGAGCTAGCTACAAGACGAGTCAGGTCCTTACTAGATCTAGATTTTGAAGCTGAAGCAATGAGACCAGATGCCTGTGAAATTATGTGGGCAGTCTTCGCAGCTTTTACTAAATAGCACCGGATCACGTTTTAGGCCACATGCATTGAAAACAGGTAACCATTGTGGCTATTAGTAGTATGATTTCCAACATAATTTAGTATAATTGTTAGAATTGTACAGATTGACTTTTTTGTGATCAGTATTAAGTTTAGGCCGAATTGGATTGCTTTATAAAGGGAAAATGAAAGTGAATAACAATTAAAAATCAGAAATTCCATCAATAATGGATGAATTTAAAAATGGCACAAATGTTTTGTGAGTGTAAACTGAATACAGGTGCATAGATAGCAATAAATGATTTTGAGATTCAATTAAAACTACATTATACATACAAAGTTTAGAAACGATATTCATAATTATTGTATAATAATATTTTTGAACATAATATGTATTGTGTATATAATATGTATTTGAGAATTTACTATGTGATGAAAATTATGAAATGTGAAATATGTATTATATATGTAAAATATTTTTAAATTTCTTTATAGTTTTGTGTGCTTCCTATTGATTAAGTTTTGAGGCGATTTATCATTTTAAATCATTTTTACATAATTTTTATCTATTTTACTTATATCTCCAAAATTTTTGTACAGTTGACATGAATTATTGAATGCTAAATATTTATTTTATTTATTTTTTAAAGCAGAGGTCGTCCATGGATATATACATACCGTGCTATGTTAAAAACATAACGGTTAAAACATTTGACCTTCTCTGTGGTTTTTTGGTTATTTTCTACGTTGACTGTAACGCGACGGTTGTTGGTTCGATATCCACACGAGGAAATGAAATATTTATTTACATTTATATTTTCATTTCTTTGCTCACCAGAGCGAAAGCAAGCGGCGTTGAGTTCCGCCGCTCAACACGCAATGTTCAGAATGACAATGATAGAATTCGGAGGAAAGTGGGGAACGGAGTGTCTCAACACTAGGTTCCCTCTGCCTACCCTGGTGCGTGCGGGATACAGCGTTAAGCTGCCTTTTAAATGTAGTATAATAGAAAATTCTTTTGAATACTAATATTTATTATTTCACTTCATTCTTCACCAATGATGATATTGTATGAATGTTATATAAAAGAAAATACAGCAATATTCTTTCTTTTTATTAAGTAAATGGCAATACAACATATTTTTTTCCAGGTTCTTGCATACTTTGTTTTCTAATAGTACACATTTGTTTATAATATCTCTATTATGGACCCATAATATTTATTCAAAAGTTACAGGAGTAATAACTGCCGTAAATTATTTCTTAATGACGAAAATGTGTTTTACTTAATTTTTCAAATATTGATCTGAATGTGCTTTATATGCTTCTATGTGATTTATTTACTATTTGCTAAGATATCTACTGCAAATTCTTAATAATTAATAATCACATATATAAATAAAAGAAATATGGTTGCTGTTTAAAAAGTGTTTATAAAATTGAAGCATTTGTAGATGTTACCTTAAAAATTGGTTCTGTATGTTCTGTTCGATACTATTTGTTATTTTCTTTTTCATTAGTTCTTCCAATTATTATTTATCACTATTATTTATTTAATGTTATAATATTGCTATTTTATTTTATCAAATAGGGCGACATATCAAAATTGTGCCATCAATACGATTGTTTTTCCAATTTCTTTATTTCCACATATCATTAATAAACGCAACCTGATTTACAGAAAAGTTGTTAAAACTTTATTTTTATTTTAAACTTGTAGATAGGTTCTAGATTTCTAGAGCATTATATTTAATTTATTAGTGGTAACAATAAAATAAATTAAACCCTAGACTAAGGCCAATGTCAACCTTGCCAAATAACACTTACTGATGTATATTAAAATAGCTACTTGTATATTATTCAGTATCTCTTACTAATCTGACTGATTTAATTTGTGCGTCACAAGTTATTCTTAAGAAATAAAGTATGACATCGTTTCAGGTAATATTTTTATACACTGATTGAAATTACTGTTACATTATCATGTTTATTGATTGTAATTCGATAATTGTGTATACATTTATTATTATGTTTAATGACTTGGACGTATCAAACTTCAAGCTAAATACTGTGGTGTGTGACGGTACTTAACGCTGCGCTTTGTCTGGTTCCCAGAGCGAGGAAATGAAAATAATTCGTTCCTCTAGTGGGAATCGTACACATAACACCACATCAGCCTGTTTAGCGTAGATACGTCACTAAAGTATAAAATCATGTAATACTGATAGCTAAGTGCAGTCAAACGCGAAATTTTATTTATCAAACATTCAATTGGATTTTCAATACACTTTTAAATACTTATTTTACCTATGCGAAAATAAGTTTCGATGTTTTTTTAATAAAATATACAGCAGTGTGTGGGTTTTGGCAAGCGCAAAACTAAATTGATGTTTCTTGATGTATAAGCCAATAATGTTAAATTAAATTATATGACATACAACTTGAAGTTCTAAATTCTTGTCACTACACATTAAATTTATTCATCTAAAAAAATTATTAAACGATTTTCACGTTTCTTTTTTTTTCTATTTTAAGATAGATCTCAGATATTTTTATCTGTTTAATTGCATGATCTGTAGCATTAAGGATTTTTAATCGGATAAAATTTATATGAGGAGACTTAACAATTTATTGTGGATAAAATATTGTTGATAAATTATAATTAAATGTCGATTTCCAGTAATATGTAGGATGTATTAGATTTTTTTATTTTTTCTATAAGTGAACGGAAATTCTTTACGTAAGTAACGAATGTGCTTTGAGCGAAATAAATTTCACATTAAAATTGATGTGTTGTTAAGATGAATAAATGTATATAAGTTACGTTAAGAAGTGTATCATATTGAAAATTACTCAAATATAATATTCCTTAGTAAAATTTATTTTATTTCAAATCTTTAATTTTTTTTAAGGTACGTTGTGGTACTACCGGTTGGACTTTGATGTGTTAGAGCAGTAATATAATAAAAAAAAATTCTCAGCTTACACTGCAGTTTACCCTACACTAGTGTTAAATGGCGTTAAATGTGGACATTAAAATTCTACATAGCTCTAAATTTTGTTAGTACATTTAAGCGCCATGGTTTTAGCTTTTGAATCTTATAAAATCAAGATATTTTTTTTAATATCATGAAATTGTTTACGAATGTAATTTGGACCTAATTTAAACTTACTTCGATTGCTTTAATAATAGAGTCTAATTGGTTTTTTCGTTTATCAACGTATAGCACTGGCTGACTTATCAGAGCTTGTCTCGACCATTGATCGCCGAGTCGGCATGAAATGGCGTCGCATTTTGTGGAACTAATAATAAAAAAATATACCTAATTAGCTGGCAATTTGATCAGTACGGTCTTGCCTCCATCATCGATCTTTCCAGAACCAACATCGAATTTATGCTATTAGGTCTATGATTATAATTTCTATTTTCGTAATAAATTCTTTTTTTAGCTTCACTCTGTATCATGCACATAGCAGAGTGGATGGAGGTTACCTCGGGGGGGGACCTAATGTTAAGACACTTCATTTCTATTAAAACATTTCTGTTCCCCTTGTTCCTCCGAATTCTGGAAACATTGCGTGCTTATTGGAAAAATGAAAATAATAAATATTTCATTTCCTCGAGTGGGAATCAAAACCACAGCCTATGGTGTTTACAGTTTCACGCTTGTGCCCCTGCGCCACGACTGGCCTCATAATTACATTTGATTTTATTGATTTATCGCTTTACTAATGAACTTCGCTGCTTACGCATTTAGTACGACCAATCTATACTTAGCATATGGAATTATTCATTTGAATTACGTTTATTAAAAAAATATTATTCTCGAATGACGTTGTACTTACCTATGAGTTTAGTGACGTGCATACAATGTCAGTATTGAAAAGTATTTTATAATTAATTGCTTTCTCGATAACTTAATCCTTGATTATATTGTTTTATATCCAAAAACACCACCTTCTCCTCTACCCCTTACAGTAAGAGAGTTATAAAGGTATAAGTTAGCTAGCCAGAGTCCCTGCATACTTTTTGCCAATGAACAGGTAACGTAGAGGTTATTAAGAAAATAAAAGATAATATACATTAATATTTTTTATTTAGAAAATCGTAAGTCTTAAACCTCTTTATTAAATGAATAATCACTTATCTACTTAACTAAGGGTGCTTATACATTACACAATCTATAATTAATATTTATAAGCAATTAACAGGTATGATCGGCAATAATAGATCGAAAGATTATTTTTAAATCGATTAATAAAACTGTATTTATAGATTTTAAGGCTATTCTAACCAGCTATCACATTGTTTAAGATTTTCGAGTAAAATGTATTCATAGACATTTTTAAATGGAGAATAATTAGTGAGATCTATATGCTTATCAATTCTAAGTATATTTCTCTATCTCTGAATTATAGGCAGATTTGTCAGTGTAACACTGTAACACAGTTACACTTGTGTTTATAGACATTACATTTCCTAATGTGATGTGCTACATATTCTTATCCCCATAAATAGAAGCTACGACCACATCATCACACCACTATTATCACCACACCACGTATTCATCCACTTTCTTAAAATCAAAATCGCATATTCTCAATTTTCTCTTTGATGCTGTAAATTGTTTGAAATGTTAAATTATTAACTGACGTTAGTTACGTGAGTACCTATAGGCACACATATATTATGGAAGGTGGAAATATATGTATATCGTTTATATTTTGCAAATAAATGGTGGTTTAGAGTTTAGATATTGTTATATAAACGTTAATAAGCGCAGTTATGATATGATAGACTGAAATACTTTCTCATGGGAAAAAATATTTAAACAAGCGAGCAGCGCTAAAAAGATACAGCGTGAAGAACAAAGTGATTTTTCAAAAAAAACAAAACAATCTTTACCCTCCATATATACAAGTACCTATAGGCATGTGTTCTTGCTTACATCGTTCATAGCGTCCCAACAATATTTCTCACAGCCCAACTATCTAAAATTACCTTATACTAACAATACTTACATGTAAGCGTATTTTTTATAATTTAAATATGGCTATAAAATAAATTATTTGGTGTGCTTTCTTGACATAAGTTATATTTTACGACCATATTACATATATACACAATATATCCTACAGCTGTACCGTCAAAAGGTGGGGAACTAAAGGCTAGTAAATATTTTAAATTACATATTATTTAAGTCATTCGTATAAAACAATATGTTATCTTGGTTTTTATTTACGAATAACTTGTATAATAGAAGACAAGTCATGAGAAGAAAATATTTGTATGAAATAATTGGACAATGTGAAGTTTTTCTTTTTAATTGAAAGATATTTTTTAACAATTATAAAAATATAATACACATACTAGTTGTTAAATAACATATATTACATGCTCTCGATCATTATTAAACAGAAAAGTAAATTAAATGAACACAATAAATGCAAAAGGCTAAAATGCTCTAACAATTTAAGTAGGTGTATCATTTTATATATTTTTATTTATGAACTTAATGAACATATGTAACTTAATAAAGATATAAGTCTACTCGTACCTTTTAATTATTAGACTATTTTATAATATAAATTCGGAATAGTTTAAAAGTAAGTGATTCAATAGGGTATTAAAACTATTGAACAATGCATATTGGGCGTAGAAATCTAATTCTAAAATGTAAACTGGGAGATTCTTCAGCACGTGCGTAAGCTTAACGCATATACCCCACAAACAAATTCTACATTTTAGTATAAGATAAGTTTTTGATATTAGCGTATAAATAGATAATAATCACAGGATTTACAGCACATGTTGTATTTATCGATGGTAGTGTTCATGTTTACTTTATTATACTAAAACAAATTACGTGTTCTTAAGTAGGTAAATTAACGCTTATTTGAAGATCGTAAAATCTATTATCTATTTCCAAGAAGGTATTACAGTCATTATTTACGCTGAAATATGATGTTTGTAGTGAATTATAGTGCATATTTTATTTAAATTATTAAATATTTATCTGTTTTTAATTAAATTATATAAGGTGCTAAAAGTAATTATATTACAATTAGCTAAGCTCTCTGTTTTTAATAATAGTGGTCATGATCGTAAAATAAAGTCGGTTGTGTAAAAAAGAAACAACCATCAATTGCTATATTTGCAAAACTAACAAAATCATTTTAACATTACAGATAAAAATAAATATTGTCACTTTACAAATAAAAAATAGATATTGTAACTTTACAAATAAAAAAATACATAATAGATAATGAACAAATATTTCAATTATATTTACTAATTATGGTAATTTGCAACATTATAGGTAAAACAAAAATCCGAGCAGTGAATTACTGAAAAATATCAAAAATTATAAATATAATATGTATCTTTTTTATAGAGAAGTATTTTATAAAACTTATAAAATCTAATAATAATAAAGAAATTAGTGAAAAGGAGATTGAAGTCGTATGAAACAAACGCCGAAACAAAATATTGCACAATGTTTTCTACTTTAGTTTAATAAGACTTTGGAATATACATGAACAATTTAGGAAAAGATTTTAAAATTGATTTTTTCATATAACCTATAGAGGAGAGTTGTCCCACTGTCACCAAGCCTCAGTGTAGCGGATATCGTATTCCTGGAGTTGCGGCAATCTTTTACGCAATATTTCGAAAGCTTCAGCTGACAACTTTGTACTGTTTAAATTAAGACGTCTTAAGCTCGACAAGCCTGAAATATAATAAATTAAAATTTAAATTATTTAGGCATTACTTGTTATATTTATTATTAAATTGCAACATTTTGTGTTTACAGTTCAGTGTGCAGATTTTGTTAACGTCATAAGCCGTCACTTTTAAATAATTTTATTTTTTAAACGTATTTACCTGACAAAGCCTCTATTCCTTTATCGGAGACGGGCGTTTCGCAAAGGTTGAGTACTTGCAGCCGCGGGAGGTGTTCCGCTATCAACTGCACGCCGCTATCCCCAAATTTTGTAGCCCACAAATTTAAATAGCGTAGCGAGGGCAACTATAAGGAAATTTTATATGAAATAAATATATTTGAGGTCTTCGTAGCACAGGGTCAGGGTCAGGGTCTGACTGTAAACGCGACGGTTGTGGGTTTGATTCCTGCTAGCACGAGCACGAGCTCCGCAATGCCTAATTTCATGTTGAGTGAATTGAATTTCATCAACAAATTGGGTATTGTGTGAGGAACGGAGTGCTATAGCCCCAGGTTATCTCTGCCACCTTGCTACATGGGCGGGTGAGAGCGTGAAGTTAATAAAATATACTTATATAAAGAAAATTTTCAACTCTTCAAGGTAAATAGATGTTCTGGTTCAAAAATAGTTTAGGAAATTTATAAACAACGATTGGACAGTAAAAAAATTCAATGACTACAAAAAATCCTAAGGTAAACATGTTTATGTGGAAAAGGCCTTGTAGTTTCATCTAATGTATTTCAATTCGTATCTTATCAAGACGAATACGTCATTCGACATTGATACAATACGAAAGGGAATAATAAAGTATTTTTTTTAAATTCTTATGTTATTTTATTCATAATGCCTTCAATTTGTTTTTTCAAATTTAATATTTATCCATCGCATTTGTAACGCAATTATGCCACGCCATAATTATGAGTTTAATTCTAAATTAGGAAATTTATTTATATTTTATTTTTTTTCATTTTCCCGCCTAATAAGGCAAAGGGATTGGGTTTCGCAAGACAGCACGCAATATTTCTAAATATCAATGGAATTTGATAAGCTCCAACTTACTTTAATAAGATGATGTGCACATTCGCTGGTGACGCTGGTGAAGGCGAGGCTGAGGCACTCGAGGTTACCGAGCGCACCCGCCTGCAGCAGCGCCGCTACGTCCGCGTCCGTCGCGCGCACTGGCAGCGCTAAACGCCGCGGACCGCCTTGGGATTGCTGCTTACGAAAAAACAAGCAAAAGACAATTAAAATTAAAGTCATGGACGGGAGGTATGACTTACTGTAAAAATAATCATTATAGAGAAAAATTAAGTATGTAAAGTTTTGGACCGGACATATAATCTACTCTAAACAAAAAAATCGATTCGTATTTGACATAAGCCATAATATATTATAGACGAATTGAGAATCCATCATCCTTTTAGAAGGCTTAAAAACATTTCGGAAAACTAAGCATATAGCAATACTGCCTTGCTATAAAGTTTACAAGCAATATCTACTTTTGTTAGTGATTTTTATTGCTGTTAAGATATAATTATAATTTACTTACGTCAAGAATATTTAATAATATTATGTGAAATACAAAGTTATTCTTGACTCAATGTCCTACGTAATAAACATATTTATACGAACAAAGAACAAATTTTAATAATGTTTTTATTATTTAATTAATTAAGCAACACTTGTTGATTTATAAACATAATAACTCAATAAGGCCATTTATAAAAATATACCGAGAAAAAACTCTTTAATTCCTGTGTATAGAATTTTCTATAAAAGACCATACCTTATTAGAGAACATGCTATATTACGAAGACATGTAAATAGGTATATAGATTATATTGCCCTTTTGCAAAAGTTTAAAAGTTCAATAACCGTTAAATAATCCTTTGACGTAGCTCAGACGTAGTTATATTTTTTGTTTATTACTTGCGGTCGATTTGTACATATGTATATGTATATTCTATAAAGAGAAACTTTGAAAATTTTGGAAATAGTTACAGAGAGTATCAATTTGTTATACTGTCATAATATAATAGACGATGTGTGAAGTATGTATGTATGTACATATATATATTTTAATAGGGTTGAAGGGGCAGCGCTCCTTTTATTGAAACTGCATATAGGACAAAATATTTCAAACCCAAAACTAAAGAAATTAATCAAGGTACCTCAACTGTTTGGACGTAGGATTTTTTTTCATTTCACGATTTTTATCCATACCTGTATTTCGTGGGACGCACACATACGTGTGCGACGTTGCCGCTTTGACAGGTAAGTGTGTGCGTGTTTATGTTATATACTTTACAAATGGTGTTTTATTTAAAAACGATAATTTTATTATTTATTTTGTTTGAAAAAAAAACATTTATATTTTAGAGAATTATTTTTTTTCTGTATTATATTAGGCTTTTATAGAGTAGTTAAAACTGTGGTTTCATTTAAAGTGGTACTGACAATTCCACCCTGTATATTCTACGATAACTACGAACACAGTAAAGAAATATTGGTTTATATTATTTTCTCAAATGTCGGGATATACTTTTCTACTCGTATATACCTTACTGTGTGAAAGTTTGAGTTTTATACATAAAACATAGAACTAAAACATGTAGGTAAGTACAAGGTTCCCTCTGATTACCCCTCCCGTGTGTGGAATATAGCGTGAAGTGTTTTTCAGAATAAATTTATAATAAGTACTTACTGAAAATGTTCAAGTATAAAATGCCTACCCTACTTGTATTTATTAAGAAAAAAAAGAACTATAACTTAACATCTTTGCTTTTGGTTCTACTAATTCATTATTATTTGTCTTCTATCAATTGGGTTTTCTCAGTAACGTAATGTGCAAAGATCAAAAGCGATTGTATTTACGTCAACGTATCTGCTTCCCGAATATTGTTTAATTTAAAGCATTTTACTTTGGTGATATTAAGTTAATTCACTAATTACAAATATGTATTTTTAAGATTTTTGTGTCTACTTTGAAAAAAAATAGATATAGCCGTATCAATATGACAAAATTATCTCAGATATTTTCTATTGACCTTAGGTCTTGGTCCCAGAGGAATTGCCTCTGTAGTTTATACAGCAATGTAGTAACATATTATGACACAAACGTAAGTAATAGCAAGTAATTCACAGAGTGCAGCGTGAAGCTCCGTCATTCAACATACAATGCCTTGAAACTTGACGGACGGTGTCATAAAACTAGCTTTAATCTGCTATATACGATAAACAGCTTATAGCAGAGTTATATATAAAAAAAGTAATTGTTTTAAATATCTCACCAGTCTCTGAAGCGTCTGTTGTCGTTCACATAGATCTTTATAATACTGTTGCCCTAATTCGGTTCCTTGCAAAGCTGCTATAATTTCTAATTGTGTTTGTTCACCGCTCGCTATTTCCCATTCTAACATTAAGCACAAAGCTTCTAATGCTGCTGGCTAAAAATAAAAAAAAGTTATTATTTTATATATATATATATATATATATATATATATATATATCTGTTTACTTTTAAATATGATACGTTATCTACTTACGTGTTCGGTCAAAGCGACAATTACGAAATCAGGCAGATGCTTGCTCATGCTCTGTAGAAAACTTTTTCGTTTACAGCAACAACTTAAGAGAGATTTAAACTGAAAATTTTAAAATAATAAGAACATTTGCCTATATTCGATTTAAAAACTATTGCTTCATGACACTTAAAACTTGCGATTTACTGAGGAAATAATATTACAAATTCAAAGAGGAGAAGGGAGAGATAACAATAATAGGGGCCAGAAAGCAACTCACCATATCTCCCCAGAGCTGGCACAGTTGGGCGTGCGGCAGCGCCAACAGTGGGTCCGCGGGCGCGGCTGCGCGCAGCCATGAGGGCGGTGAGGGGCGCGCTGCGCGGGCGGGCGCCACGCAGCAGTGCGCGGTGCAGCGCGGGTCGCGCACCAGGGCGTCCAGCAGCGCGGCCAGGCGCGTCGCCACGCGCGGGCAGCCCATGGCGCCGGCGCACAGCGGCACCGGCTGCAGCACCCCGCCCACCACCACTAGCCAGTCGTCATATTCGCACCTGTGGTGGAAACAAAATAATGACTTCGTGTGTTTTGACTGTACGCGATATATACAGACTAATCTGCTAGGAATTACTGTTTGGAATTGGGAAACTCTTGTTGAGTTGCATAGTCCACTCATCGAGGAAAGTTACAGGTTATATTATATTGTATTTAAGTGAATGTTTTCAAATTACTCGCTTAATATCCGACACAACTCTTAGTTATTTCCGACCGACAATGCCGGCGAAGTCGCAGGAAAAAGTACAACTTTATAAAATTTAAAATATTATAAATTTGTTTTGTAATTTAATCGATCTCAAAACAAAGGGTTTGCGCGTTAGTCAATTCATACGTAAGGTAGTAAGGTGTCTATGTAATAACTCTCTTGTCTTGTCAAGCGGTTGGTTGTAAGATAAGACAAACTGATAATGATATTCATAACAATAATGTCTCTATCTTAGATAATATATGTACATAGAACGACCTCGTCAAGTTTCAGCTGTTTTTATTATTTAATAGTAATTCAATCTATTCATAGAATGTATAAATGCTTAATAATAAAATATGAAATAACACAATAACACTTTATAGTCTTTAAAAGCCCTTCCCATACACAATACTACTATATCACTGAATTTAAATACTCATAGACTCATAAGATAAATAAAAAAACCAACTAATGAATAAACCAGCCTCTCCTTATAACTTTAATGATATCAAATATTACGCTTACATATGCTGCAAAATATCAGCAAAACACAAAACGTCGTGTTCATCATCATCACAGACGTGCGGCGTGGCGGAGTCGCGGTAGTGGTCGTCGATGGCGGCGAGAGCCACGGACGCGAGGTTGGGCGCCGCGCGCGGGTGCGGGCAGCACGCGCCGCTGCCGTGCGTCACCTCTACGAACCGCCGGACTAGGCTTTGCCCTGAATTGTGGGCGCTTAGAGCACTGCAAATACATATTAGATTATGGCTTTTTGAAAATAGAACAAACATCTTTTATTGTCATGGAAAAAAGTATACAGAATAACAGATACATGTGTCATAAATTTAGTTATGGCAAAAAGTCTAACTGTGCTAATGAGCTTTGAAGCTCAAGGAGCTGTTTTTCAGGCTGGTGCAGTGAAAGACAACAATTTCTCAAAATTATCATGTTCTTTTTGTAAGAAGGTGTAGGGTAGTGCTTGAATGACAAATAAAGAACAATGCTAATGGCTAATACTAGTTTACATTTTACACATCCGTGTTTACTTTATATAAATAGGTTCATGAATAATTAATATATAAAATATTTTGTTGAAATATTAATAAATTACAGTAAAATACAGCTATTTTATTGAATTGACTGAAACTTAAATTTTCTGTAGTCTTTGAAATAATAATATTATTCAAAAACGAAAATAGTCCCGAATAGTAACAGAAACATTTTACAGTTCAAGCTGGCGAAGCCGTGAATACCTAGTGCTAAGTACTTACTACGGACTACCTTAGGTTATACGTATCTGTTGTTTATTTTATTATAAATCTATCAGTAAACATTGTAAATTTATTTTATTGTATTGTATTGTACCTAATACTTACTAATTAGGTATGCTAATACAAATGTATATTTAGGAGTGTACGCGTCCTTGACACAGTTATTAATGATTGAATAAATAAAGTTACATTTCAATTTCAAATAATTTTAACTCCAATTAGTTTGTTTAATGTCAAGGGCAAGAAATAAAGGGAGTTAAAAGTATTCTTGAGTTTAGTTTTTATATGGACCGGTCACATAAATCAAAGAACTACTTACTTATTTTACAAAAATATAAACTTTACATTACACGAGTGATAATATGAATCAATAAAAAAATATAATCTCCATTGACGTCGTCGTGATGTTAATATAATTGATCATTATGAAGTTCATAATTGAGATTATCTCAACTGTTTTAAATTTAAGAATTCTTTATTTTGAGGAATTTATTTCAATCAAAATAAACAATAACCTAAGAAGCAAATTTACTTGAAAACAAATGAATAATTCGAATAAGTTATGACGAATTTTGACTTTAACTGAATAAATGATAAAAAGCTTGGTTGGTCTAAGTTCTTGAATAATTCGTATATTTTTGATACATTTTGAAATAAGAGTTTCTAATTCTAAGCTTCACCTAAATTAAAGAGCAAGTAACAGTGTCTTGAGAATTCGGCAGAAAGCTGGGAACGAAGCAATAGGATTCCTCTGCCTTCCCAGCTATATACGGAATACAGCTTAACGCTTTATTCCGAATATAGCAATATGCATCCCGTTAAAAAGAAAAGAAAAATATAATAATGAAATAACCTTATGTAATCTCTAACAAACTGCCTGGCGTGGGGCGCCTTGCCGAAGTCGACGTTGCGCGTGAGCACGCGGCGCACGGGCGGCGCCAGCGCGGGCAGAGGGGCGGCGCGCGGCCGTCGCCGGCACAGCCGCGCCAGCAGCGCGCACAGCTCGCCCGTCACGCCGCGCTCCGCCAGCAGCGGCGCCGCCACGCTCGACACGTTCTCCGCCCACTCTTCCCAGTCACAGCTGTCTTTGTTCTACAAAATGTATTATTTTTTATTTATATATCTAATACCTATTACATATGTAACTCACTACGTATTATATTTATTTATTTCTTGAGACCACAAAGGGCTACCACATATTTTACGTCTAAAAGTAGGATACGTTTAAAATTTGACACCTAGATTGGGTACTTTTAAACGTTTTATCACAACCTCGACCGTTCATTATTATTTTATCGTATTGACGTCACAGCTTACATTATTTTGTATATTTGTTCCTCAATTACTACAGCGCTTGTCGCTTATACTAATTAAAGCTGTATTTGTTAAACGAGTTGATAATGATGCTCGCAGATAAATACATTAACTACGTCAATGACTCTCGACGACTACCTGTTCAGTGCTTGTGCTCATATATTACACCAGAATTTACGACTGAAATATTGTTTTAAGAGAACAGTAAGGAAGTTAATAGTATAAGATGCAAAACACTAAACAGCCGCCGCGTTTTATAAATATTTACAATTAATTTGAGCTCAAATTCAGCTTAGGTACTTGCGTTGACGCCAATGTGCACTGATATTATAAAGAACTGTTAGTTTGATATATTTACTTGTATATTTACTTGATGGATGAAGTTTAAAAGTTTTTAACTCATGTGATACACTATCGGATTTCACCAATAATTTACTTTTATTTTAAGAAAGTAGATAGATTAGATTACAATTATTATAAAAAAAATACTATACGACTATATTTTTTTTTAATTCACGCTGATCTGCACATTTCAGGTAGGCAGAGGGGACCTAGAAACCATATAGCAAGATACGCCGTTCCCATTAAGACACTACCGTTCCCAACTGTCCGTCAAATTCTTCGAAAATCAACACCGCAACACTTTTACCTCTTTACCAGGGCGAGGAAAATGAAAATATCAAATACTTGATTTCTTCGAGGGGGACTCGAATCACTAGCCTATTTACCGCTGCACGCTTGAGCCCCTGCGCCGAAACTGGACTATAATTTTAACTAAAATACTTAAATGGAAAAATTAATTAAAAAATTTTTTCAGGCCATATAGGTCAAACCGGGTACGACAACTGTTACTGTATAATATGCACTATTTATCGACGCTGTCAATTAAAGTTTGCGATAATGTGCTGTATATCTAATTAATGAAACCACTATTATAAATGATATTACGTCAATGGCTGTGCCTGTTTTGCATAGCGTGTAAATGTAATAAAAACAGATAGTTTAAACATTTTTTTTATGTTCAAGGCATAAATTATTAATGAACTTTTACAGACGCCACCAATGAAATAATAATTATATTATTAACTAAAATTAAAATATATAAATAATTGGTAAAGTTTTTTTTATGTTCATCTATTTACCTCTGAGAGTAAGTCCGTTAAAATCTGTAAAGGAGCCCGCGTCACATTTTCATCTTGTAATGGCGTTGTCATCGCAAAGTCTACCATATTCTAAAATGCAGAAAGATAAATTATTGTTCTATAGATGTATTTAAAGCTTCTGAACTAAATTCAATGACTTAAGCCACCAAAGTTAACAGACAGCTACTTGTGTATTCATAATATTAATACTCCTATTTAGGATTCCAAAACCCTGGACATGGGTAAAATGAAGAAATTAAATAAAGAAGTAATTATTTTAATTTATTTAAGTATTCATGACATATTTTGAGTTCCAAGACGAAGTTTTATTAATAACTCTACCTATACTTAGAATAACCGCAAAAATGCAGTATTTAGTACCTAATAACGTACCAAGTTACCAAATGTAGCCAAAAGTTTATGTATTTAATTTTTACCTGTAATATGTACGTACGTTTTATTGTTTATTGCTAGCAATAAGCAGTAATTAATATTTTATGATTTTATTTAATGTGAACTACGTAAATGAATATGGAAGGAAACAGTAAATAATGAAATTGATACTTTATAATTATCTATAGCACTATATATTTTGTATAGTACTATATATTAAAATTAAATTATTACAGCACTTGCCTTAAGTTCTTTTAAAACGACTTCTTTTCTCACTGATTTTGTTAAAAAGTTCCGATATCTAATCATGTTTCTCTGAAAGGGAAAAATACGAATTATTTATTGCGATAATATAAATCAATATAAATAAAAGATACATAAATATTTCACTTACTCTCCAAACAATTGAATAGTACCATTGGTCCCTAGTGTAAGCGTCGTTAGCCTAGAAAAATTAAACAAATATAACGACTTTTTTTTTTCAAATTACTTTCAGTTAAACTTATATAATTATGTTGAATGAACTACGAACTTGTAGGAGAAGAGAACCATGTGGCATGACGATACGCAGACAATACTTCCTAGCTGGGTCCCAGCGGGAAATACAGTATACTTCTTGCATGCAACTGTACGAAAGCGGATGTTCAAGCAATCCCGAAGGCTGTAATAAAATTTACATATTACGTTTTAATTATCAAGTCTCATTCCAAAGTAGCACTCCGCCAGCGGCTTCGTCCGGGTTTTTGGCTATTTTATATCTATTATAGGGATAGGTACCCGCGAGCGGTTTTTTTTAAAATCACCGATTGATATTTAAATATCAATCGGTGATTTCAAAAAAAAATGTTTATGTATAGCCGTAGGTACAGATGTCTTTTAAGCAATTACATGTGTTGGTATTAAAATACCTTTTTAGGAAAATTTGAAATTAGTTTAAATAATATAATATATCTTAATTATGTCCAATTTGCATCCGTTATGATGAATTACAACAAACTGTAGCATCTTTTATAATTCTGTATATAATTTACTTACAAACATACATATTTATTAGTTATTATATAATACCTATCACTAAATCCTCAATACATAGTCTATTCTACATAATTACATCAATAATAATTAAACTATCCATCTATATTCACCGGAGTCACCAGTCAACCAAATTAATCGATCGTCGCTATTATTATATACAGATAGGTACGTATGAGGATTAACAAAAGAACGTATAAATGAATGAGGATATTTTTTATTCTACGCTTATTACGTTCAAGTTGTTTGTTTTCAGTTAACAGGTGACAAATACAATGTGTAATCATTTGTAATGTGTCGACAGTCGACGTCTGTCTCGTATTTAGGGTAAGAATAATGTAAGCCAGATCGCTTTGTGTTTTTGCTAGTAAGTAGGTAGATACGCGTTTTACGTTACGGAGACGGAGCATTGGCCGGCGGGTCCCGAGGTTGCTCGTGACGTCATTATGCTCATCCCATGCATGTTTGCTGGCCTGGTCCGCGCGAGTGGCCTTTTAACTTACAGTATCTATCTCGTTCACCTTCGGTTGCTTTATATTTACAAAACCATGACCTTTTGTACTATTTTGTACCTACTACATATTTAAAAAAAATGATATATACATTTATATTTTGTATGTAAAAATTATATATAGATTTCATTCAAATATTACAAAATACAATTAATATTACTATATCCATACCTACGTGCAATATGACGTCAATAATAAAGTGATTTGTCATATCGACAAATATTTTGACTTTAGTAAGCTATACAATAAGCGAAAATATTAAGGTGCATTACAAATTCCTTTGCAAGTGTTTTTCGTATGCGATGTCGAGGAATAGATAAAATATATTTATTTATAAAAACATTTTTTTCTATTTTCTAGGTACACAAGTACCCAGTGTATCCCGTACCCAACCATATGTGGTAAATTATGGTATTTGTGAGCTCGTTATGGGGAAGATGGTTATAATTAGCCAAAAAAATTTAATTTGTAATAATTAAAATGTAAACATGAAACATTATACCCATAGGTCATACGGTATACCTAAAGTGACCATTCTTTAGGTTCACAGGACGTTTATTTTTCGTTATTTAGCAATTTTATTTACTTTTACTATTGTATTAAAATTTCTATCTCTATCTTTATGTAATATTTAACTATTACATGTAGAATACGACCGTGCTTGTGTTGTTTTTTGGGTGATTGCTATGTAACGTGACCATTCTTTGTTCGTCTTAAAACAGGACATCGGTTTTATAATTTTTAATTATTCATTTCTATATCTATTTTCATTTTTTAGACGTCTGATAGTGATTGCATTTTTTTAAAGGTATATTATATAATTGATACTTTCATAAATCATTGAATTATTTCCATTCAGTGACCTTTTGACAATAGATTACCGTGATAATCGCGGCGAAATTTGTTTTTATCGACCAAATTTACGTGTCATTTCTAAAAAACGGAACATTTGTGCGTCCCTGTGCCATGTCCCGGGACACCGAGACACAAGGAAAATACGGGACCGTCCCGTTCAAAACGGACCATCTGGTCACGTTAGGCACTCCCCATAACATAATAGCGCGCGAGTGTTTTCGTTATCTGCTCATTGACCTCATTGAATTAGTGATAAAAAAACTGTACCTTTCTATGACTTACAAATCTAATTAATCCGTATTTTATAAATTTCATACAAATATTTTTAATACCTTGGGATAATTGATATAAGGTCATTAAAAGTATGTTTCTAAAATGGCAGTGTTTGACAGAGACTAGACAATTATGTTCTTAAGTTCAAAGTATATGTATACCAACAGAACGTACGTAAGTCTCCACTTCGTAGTATTTAGCTACTTTGGCAATCGTTTTAAATTTGCTAGTATAACAGCTTCAGCTTCTGCCTACCTCCCGCATGTAGCAGGGAGTCAGAGAGAGCCTTGTGCTAAGATACTTCGCTTACCACTTTCCGAAATTCAACGCCGTTCAAGTTTCCTCGACACTACAGCGAAGAAATATAAATATTAAATATTTCATTTCCTAGAGTGGGAATCGAACCCACAACGTGCCGCCTTTTCAGTCACACCCCTGTGCCTCTGTGCCACGACTGGCCACCAAAACAAAATATAAATTGTATAAATGTTAATATAACAATTATAAAATTTCTAAATAATAATAAATAAATTCGTACAAAACACGTATCTGATGAGTAATCGGATTGACGTATATTGAAATTTATACAGCTGTAAAATATACCACTAGCTATTTAAACATATACAACTGTCGGTGAAAGTTTTTATACCCTATAAGTACATGTTAGTAAAATATTTATGAATATGTTTTTGTTTGTTGTAGGTGCAAACGCTCAGTCTATTTACAATTTCATAAAGCTTTAAAAGACTATTTAAAAGCCCGGCGGGGAGATTCGCCACTCAACACGCCTGTCACGCAATGCATCGAAAAAGCGGAATGTTTTATCACTCTGCGTACCCTGCTATGTGCGGGATTTTTTTACATACATACATAAACGTCACAGAAAAAAAATGGTAAGTATTACTTACAGTTTTTGATACAATGTGGTCTTCTAATAAGCATAACATATGAGTTTCCCATCTTCTAAAAAATTTTGCCCCTAGAATTTTATCTACGACAGTCCGGGTATGCTGAAAACAGCATACTCTAAGAGCGCCCTCGCTGGCCAATTTGTAGCGTGGACCTGGTGGAGGCACTGGCGCTCCGGCCGAGTTCCCGCTTTTGGTCCCACTGCTGTCAGCACAGCATTCTGGACTTGATCCCTGTCAAAATAAGTATAGCCAGTCAGTATCTTACCTTAGTCCTGGTGGAAAATAATATTTTTAAATGGCACTTGTATTGTTGAATAATTGAGTAAGTATAAAAAATCTCTCGCAATTCGATATATAAATATCTTTTGGAACATAACTATTTTTAAGTTATAATTTTAAGATTAGAAAGGTAAACCTTTACAAAACTGAATAAATATTTTTACTTAATGAAATAAAATGAAAGATTTGTAATAAATTTTATGTAAGTTCATATTTTCTTTGTAACATTGGAGTTTAATAACTTTTTAAAATATATTACAAAGGCAACTAAAAAAAACAAACAGAGTTGTACCACAGTATAAAATACAGACGGACAAACGATAGCCAAGATTTAACCGTAGGTTTTCATACGGAACCGTCGTAATTTTCATACGGAATTCCAAATTTATATGCTTTTTATTCACACCCTCCCAGTTACAAACATTGTACCTATGTTAAGAATCGATATTCTTCACTCCACCTTATCTTGCCTGACTATTTATTTTTAGCTAGAAACATTGGGTAATTGAACTCGAAGCCATAGTTTACAGTGTGTGTGTGCTTGTAAACGTGACTGGTTGTGGGTTCCATCCCCATTTGAGGAAATTAAATATTGAATATTTTCATTTCTTCGCTCTGGTGTCGCGCGCAACAAAACAGGCGCTGAGTTCAGAATTGGGTGGAAATTGAAGAGTGGAGTGTTTTAACACTAAGCTCCCTCTATCTACGCCGCTACATGCGGGAAACCGCTTGAAGCTGACATTGCGTAATTGAACTCAAAGCCATAGCCATAGTGTACAATCGGACACGTCTACGCCAAGATCAATATTTATTTAAAAAGTATTTAAAATTGTGGACAAAAAGTCTACACAGATAAAAAAGAAATCAAACAATGTTTCTATGTCATACGACTTTTTAGGTCAGAATCCAGTTTCTTATAACAAACGATGATGATAAAAAGATTATTGTTGTGCATTTCACAAAGTTTCACTCATATCACTTTCACATAACGTACGTCACTCACGGTTGAAGTGTGATATTTATGTATGGATATTTTTTTAGATATAAAAGACTGTTTCTTTGTGAAATAAGTATTTAAATGATATAAATAATTGAGCCAAGTAATAAATATACGCTCAAACGAATTTAAATGGTATCCAGTCAGTTTCCATTTCCAGCCATTTAATCACACATATTAAATTGTCTAATATGTTAGACTGTATAGCAAGTCTTACAAATTATAAAAAAGCCGCTAATTTAAGTGAGATGTGAGATAAAAAGGGCTCTGGCTAAACTAAGCTTGAATTTCAGAAAAAGCTTGAGACCTCCATCCGTACGGAACTCTTAGTGAGCGAGCCCGACTCGCGCTTGTCCTGTTTTGTATTTAATTTAAAATAATAATGTTAGTAGAACACGAATGTTATTCAGATTAGTAAAAAAAAATGTGTACTTCAAGCGGGCGAAGCCGTGAGCGGGTCGCTAGTTAAAATATGAGATTTTCAGAGCTGAATATATTAATAGGTAAATTAAAAATATCTTAACATCAACAAAAACAAAATTCCAAAACATCTACATGAAATAAAATAATATTTATAATACTCGTGCCGTTCTATTTTGCGGCTTTCCCAACAAGTGTTAGGCGTAACCAAATCGTCATCAGTGTTTTCCTGTACATAAGCTCGGTTAATCATAATATCTGAGTGCATGGCCTCACTTATACGTAATTATACAACACGTAAATGTCGTGTTTTTACGCTAAAATACCAATTCAAAAAGAAGTTGTCAAATTTTGATGGAAAAATTAGAGTGAATTACATAAAAAATAATTAACTTGATGTACCTAATATATCCTTTTTTTTGGAGGGTAGGCGTCAATAAGTGAACAGCTATTTTGAAACGCTCTTTATTTTATTTGATATTTAATTTTATTTATTAGTGTTTTAAAGCTACATATGTGCTTGTGATATTAAGTACCTACCGCTAGTGTTTTCCTTTATTGAATTCTTACAATTAATAATATATTTAACATATATTCAAGCATGGATACTATTAAGGAGTCCATCACTGCTATGGCGGACATGTTCAACACCAGGATGAATGAATTTCAAGAAGACTTGAACAAAACATCACCGTCGATTACAGTGACAACATTAGCTACTGATTTTAAATTATTTAAAAATTTTATTCACGTTGCACTAAGTTCGTTGCAAAAACAAGTCGAACTGCTGACACTGGAAGTCGACCGAATGGAGATGTCTAGAAGACGTAAAANTTTTTTTTTTTTTGTTGTTGTCTATCTTATTGTTATTTTCCTTATGGGTGTACAATAAAGAATATTATTATTATTATTATTATCCTTCCTCGATAATTGGACTATACAATACAAGAAGGTCTTTTTCAATTTGAACTAGTAGTTTTTGAGATAACAGCGCTTGAGCGCTTGCGCAAATAAATTTTGAACTTTACGGTACTAGTACAGATTCTTCATACATAAAAGAAAGAAACTTTAAACGACGACAGAAAGAGAATTAGTTTCAGGGTTTAATATTAAATATAGAAAAAGAGGTTTGCTTTAATTTACTAAGCTTTTTTTAAATACGACATTTATAACGACATGATTTTACTTTTAAAAAAAGTAAATAAATGCTAATAATTAATAAAAGTACAATTAGTTTAACAGAATTCATATACCAAATGAAGGTGGGGCAACGTTTATCCGAAATGAAATTGACATAAGCGCTTACTAACTAGCAAATAAATGTCCGTTTTGACGTCAGTCGCAGCCTTGTGCTTCAGCCATAAAGGTAGATTTTAATTACAAAATAATTAATTATTAGTTAACTTATTTACATAATTAATTATATATATTAAACCATAATTTAGTCATTAAAGAGCAGTGAAAGCATAAAGGAAAAAAATACACATTATTTTGTCAACGTTTAGCTTGCCTCCTACGTGTTGTACCTATAATTTTTCTATTTTCAGTGTTCATACTTAATATAAAATACACTTTGCATAAGCGAAGAAATCGATAGGCCACATGTAACTGAAGTTTGTTTTTAAAATAAAAAAAAACCGATCAAGTGCGAGTCGGCCACGCCCAACGAAGGTTCCTTACCAATTTCAAGATTGTAGACCAACGGGAAGTAAAATTTATAAAAGTTGATAAACCAAGTTTGCGGACGTATGCACTACTTTCGTATGAAATGAAGTACATAATTATATGTTTCTAATGATTTTTTTGTACAAAATATCTGTAATTTTATATTTATCAGATTTTTAATTTGTTTTGTAAGTTCTCACTTCGTGTCAAATATCATAACTGTATGTCCATGGGAAGTACCCCATAGGTTTTGATTACGCGGTGAATTCCATACAGAATGCAGCTAAAAAGATTTTTCTATGCTTCACGCGAACTCGAGATAAATGTAATCCTATAAGGGTTCTGTTTTTTTGGGGCCTAAAAGTATAAAACCTACTATTTGAAAATATTAAGTACATACTAACTATTACTTACTGGTTATTATACGATATATTTAATGTTATAATGAATAATATGTATTATAATTGAAGTCAATTTTAAATAAATCACTATTGTGTAGGATTCGGAAATGATACATTCCATTACATAACTCCAATTTCAAATTTAAACTTTTTAACCGAGTTCTGTAAGAAAATGAGGAAAGAGGAGAATCAAAGAAAGCTTTGATTAATATTACAATATTGAATGTTGACGTCATGGAGACTGACGTGATGGGCTTATGCGAACTGTTATAGCGACGTTAACTTGTATGTCGTGACTTATGTCGTCTCTCGGTACGTAAGCTGTGCTTGTATGGCATTAATCGTTGACATAATGTAGACCACTGTTGCTCTAAGGCTTAGTAGATCATTAGTAGGTGTGTGATGCTATTCTATGTCCCAGGGTTTAGGGTGTCAATTAAAATTTCCTTTTATTAATTTAATTCTTCATTTTAGTTAATATATTTATTTCTTAAAATAAAGACATAGTGGCATTGAATTTCGCAACTCAACACGTAATGCCCTAAAGATTTGGGGAAAAGTGGGGAACGGAGTCTCATTAGGTTCCCTCTGCCCACCCTGCTATATGCTCATATCATTACTACAATTGTTCTCTACTTTGCTGTTTCTTATTGCATCCTATCGATAGCGATGGTAGCAATGATTGTAAGTTTGATTTGTAAGTCTATATCAATTTTATAATCATTCAAATAATCAGATGACATAAATATCGAAAATGGAATTTCAAACTATTTTTAATTTAGTGAAATATTTACAGTGGGTAAAAAAAGTATTTGCATACCCTAATTTTTTTAAGTTATATCTACAAAAAAACAGAATGCTTTTAGTTAATCATTGTATTTAATAGCTTAATCTATATATATTTCGAATTGGTTAATAAAATTTCTCAGAAGATAGAAATGAGAAAATGAGACGGTATAAACACATATTTTAAAGTCAAATAAGTATTTGCACACCAATCGGGTTGTACGTATTTTGTTAAAAAAAAATCAATAATTAATGAAAGAAAAGACACCTAATATTTTGTGTGCATTCCATTAGCATCAATAATGGCTTGCAATCTCCTTGGCATCGATTCCAATAATTTTGACGTTGTTTAAATCGATATTTGAGCCCATTTCTCCACCAAAGTACGCTTTAAATAATTTTTACTTAAAAATGTCATTTTCCTTAAATTTTAATCAGTCATTCATAATCAGAGTTTTCAGCATTCTACGGACATTGTACATCACCCATTCCTTACGTTTTCATAGCTGTATACTTAGGATCATTGTCCTACTGAAAGTAGTATGTCTCACTTACGCCTAATTTTGATGCGCTGCAAGATAAAATATCGCGCAACACTTTACCGTAATCTACTGCTTTCATTATTCCTTCGATAGAAGCCAAGTTTCCCACACCTTTTGCTGCCATGCAGCCCCAAACCATCACATGACCACCGCCGTGATTGACTGTACTATTCACATGTTTCGCCTGCAGTTCAGTATTTGGCTTGCGCCACACAAATGTTTGTCTGTCCGATCCAAAAAAATAAAATTGTTCCAAAATTCTAAAGGGGTATTTACGTATTCTTTCGCTAGAGTTAGTCTTTTTGCTATATTGGCCTCACTTATGAAAGAATTTTTCCTCGCTGCTCTGCTGCGAAGACCAACGTTACCCAGTACGTTTCTTACAGTTTGGACACAGACAACCTTACCTGTACTTGACGCGGTGTCATTTGATAAGCTTTGAGCGCTTGTAAATGGTTTATTTGTACCGATTTTACAATTTGTCGCCTTTCTTTCGTACTAAGCTTCTTCAGAAGAACGAACCTTGTCTTATTTTCAACACTATCCATTTCTGCTCGTTTTTTTATAATATACTACACAGTCGAGAAATTTAACTTTAAATTTGACTTTTTCATTCGATTTTTCTGAACACTAAACAAATTTCTCGTTATTAGAATACGTTTCCCGATGTTCACATGTATACAAACGATGATCATATTTTACCTAAAGTGACCAAAATGTCGCGGGAATAACATTGTATCAAGAGAATGGTTGGTGTGCAAATACTTATTTGTCTTTAAGAAAAGGTGTTGTTACCATCTCATTTATTTATTTCTATTTTCTAATAATTTTTAATAATCAATTCTAAATATATATATATATATATAGATTAGGCTATTAAATACAATAATTACCTGAAATCATTTTGTGTTTTTCTAGGTGTAACTTCAAAAAAATTAGGTGTGCAAATACTTTTTTTACCTACTGTATTTACGTTTGTATTTCTATTTCTTCGCTCTAGTGTCGAGGCAAAGCGCGGCGTTGAGTTCTGCCACTCAACACGCAATGCCTCCAGAGTTCGGCAGAAAGTGGGCAACGGAGTGTCTTAACACTAAGTTCCCTCTGCCTACCCTGCTGTGTCCGGGATACAACGTGAAGCTGATATGATTTGTGATTTGATTTTATTTTTTATCTACATTACTTTAAAAAAATATTCACTTTGTTTATTATTATAGAGAGCACTTTGTAACTGAGGGTCCGAAGCTTATTGGTTGTAATAGTTAATAGCTTGACATAATTTGGTTAAAATTATGTATTCAGTTACTTAACTGGACTTGCTTAATATAATCGTTGAATATACAAAAAAAATTCCGTCGAATTGAGAAACTCCTTTCTTTTGAAAGTCGGTTAAAAACGGGAAATGGACTTCCACAAAACGGGAAATAAATCAATTTTTCTTGTAAATATATATATAATAGACGTTACACAATTACATCCAAATATAATATTATAATTTACTATAGCAAATTATAATATTATATTTACTATAGTAAATTATACTATTATATTTGGATGTCTATCTATTATAATAGAAATGCCAGAAATTCATATCAACATAGATGAGTACTATGAAACGTATATTATATTTTTTATTATGAAAGCACAAGAGATGCAGGGTGGGTCAGAAGCCGGGTCACTGTACGGGTGCCCCACAAACATGTCTTCCTGATGACGTCGGTTCTAAAATTTGGGTCATGAGGGCGCGAGGTATGAGTCTCGCTTCAATCGACCCGAATAGCTTATCGAACCAAAAGCGAGCTGTCTTTCAGAAAATAGAAACAAGCTGACATAATAGCGATGATAAAATCATATAAGATGTTTATGATAACTTAAATAAACCATCAGACATAACGACGATATAGAAGAAAATTATTTTATTTACGCCAAATTCATTCTATTATTGGAGTGTAATGTAATAGTTGCTGACGTCGTACGTGTTCAAACTAATATTATGTAAGGATAAATATCTACAACCTTTTACTATGTAAAAATAAAGAGGTTATGTAACAATTTTGTCAGTCAACGTTGTCAGTTTTGTCACGTCAAACAACTGAACACATATTCGCACTTATATAAATTTTCTACAAGATAAACTAATAATGTTTTATTTGCAATACAAGTATATTCTGTCGTTAAAATGTTTATGGTATTATGACTGTTTGTGAAAGATCACTCACTATTACTGGTAAAATCGTCTTAGGGCAATTGTGTTTTGGCCTTTCAAGACACGCGCTAGCTTGTCCAGCCAAGTTCAAAAAGTTGGACACGCGCAATGTATATTTTACGCAAACCATTTCAAGCTACTTTTGAGCTCCTCATAACTCATAAGCCAATTAGTCTACATGCATGGAATTTTACACATTACTTAAAATCCCTTAGCTTGATGATGTATATGGAATTTCAACAATTAAATTATTATATATTGATATATTACCGCTTAAAACCGGCATTTTTGTGACTGACTTACTCACTCATCGAGCACCTAACCCACTTCTAGATATCCTAGAAGCTTAATATTTGGTACCAAAGTATACAATCATTCATATATACAGGAAAAAATCTGAATCTGAATTGATAATCATTTATACTTAAGTACTATTAAGAAAGTAAAAAAAAGTATGAAAGTTCAAGGATAATAATTTTAAAAATAATAATGTATTCATGATTGATAATAATTATTTTACAAAAAATTATGATATCTCATTCAAAGCATAAACGTGAAATGAGAACCAAATTTTGAATGTAACATAGTATTTCATCGACAAAGGAATGGGAGATCTATATGGGTGCCGAGTTCTGTGTTCACTCGGGATAAAATTCAAGCTTTAAATTTGACTTGGCTATTTTTACCACCAGGCACCAAACCTAATATTAATATAATAGTTTAATACGAGCTAACAGTACAGTTACTTGTAAATATAATTAAACCAGTACCTGTGCCTGTTTAGAATTTGAGTTTTATCCTGAGTGAATACAGAATTCAGCACTCATATAAATCTTCCATTTTTTTGTGGGTGAATTCGAGAACGACGCATTACTTAACTTGGCACTCATTATACATTTACGTTTTTAAAGGGATATTTTTCTATTCCTTAATTGGGAATGTTTTAATAACAATAAGAAAGTTTTATCTTTAGTAGTATTTAAAAATGACATACAGGTGAGTAATTAAAATTGACTTCTTAAAATTACTTTTAAAAATATGAACAAAATTGTAAATATTATCAGTATCAATTTCAAGCAAGTAGCAATCTGAAGAACAAGCAAGCTATATAATTTCATTTCTTTATAATTGTATAATTTTAAATTTTCTTAGGCTTCAGAAGCAATATATCAGTAGCAGACTGGAACCAATCAATGAACATTCCACAATCCAGCACGTGGTTGACATGTAGCGGGCGCGTGCTCCCTCAATGAGACTAAACTAATCTAGTATAGTTGACCATTTCTTTATCTGGATATTTGAATTAAGTTGTTTTATTTATATATCAATGCAATGAAAGATGGGTTAACATTTAACATTCTTTAGCAACCTGGGGTTTTTATTTTAAACGTGGCTATCATAAAGATAAACTGACATTAGCCAGAAACATCAAATAAACACATTCGTTTGGTGATAAGTATATTTTACGCGTTTGTGGCACAGTAGGGCCTGCACACTGTGGTCGCGCTTACTCGAAGTACGAGTATTATTTATATTTGAAATATTTAATTAATAAAATAATTCCATACAAGACACACAATGTTTCTGTTTCGGCGGAAAATAGACAACGGAGAAATATAAATATGGAAGATGCGTATAAATAAAATAATGTTGTTCAGTTGAGCGCAATCTCGCAAAACAAATATTTGTAAAGTGCTTGATAAACAGAAACAATTACAACGTTCCAGCCTAACTAAATCCAAAACCATTTGAAATGCTTATGTATTCAATAGCATTGAAGATATATTTTAGACAGCGACCGGCAACGCTCTTATGACGTCAAGAAACTTGATTTATACGATAAATATTCTGAGGCTCTTCAACCGCGAATAAAACTGTCGATAATAAACTTATCAAAATATATAATTTCAAGCCTAGAGTAATAGTGTGCATGTTTTTTTGGTGTTTATTATTATTATTTTCTGTAATGACCATGGAAAATTGTCCTACGTTATAGCATTGTTTCCTGCGAGTGCTATCAACTTATCAGTGACGTAAAGAAAGCATTAAATAACGTTTACTGTGAAGGAAAATACATCTCGAGCTGTTGGGCATAGTCCATTTGTTTTTGTTCGATCTGCGATTGTGAATTTCCCAGTAATCTTGCACACTTGACGAGACTCCGGTTAGACAAACCACGTACGGTAATAATTTTTGGCGAGGTTTTATATGGGTTTTTTAAAACATACCTCCTACCTATCTCTAATAATGTTTTTATTTAAAAAATAATATAAATATTGTATAGTAAAAAAGGAAAATTTGAACTGAAACCACTACACAGAATGAATTATTATTAGGTAGGCGATGTTATATCGAATAAATATTGAAATTCGATTTTTTCTTTAAAGATATTAAATAAAAAATCTTGAAGTATCTAATAATGCAATATTGTCTGATTGATCATATTAGCATTTGAATTATCGAAACACCCAGTATGTAAAATATGTACAAATAAGTCTAAAACACTTACAAAATAATCTGCTGAACTCTGATCAGCTAAGGAAGGTGTGAGTAGACAGCTCGGCGAAGGTGGCGCGGTAGCGGCTGGCGGTGGCGGTGCCAACGAAAGCAATTCTCCAGCTGAAGCGGACATGTTACTCGCTGCAGCTAAACTCCGAAGGCGGTCAGCGAGATCCGTATGACCACCATTAAATGTTTTCACTACACCATTGCACACGTCATCAGCACTGAGATTATTAATGATTCGTGGTCGACGAAGTTTTCGAGATGCCGCGCGCCATCTCCGTAGCCGGCAGGCAGCATTATTAAGCACCTCGTCTGTCTCCTGATTCTGGATTGGTTCTTCATCAGACTGAACTAAGCCGTTTGCATCTGTTAACTCATCAATAAAAGGCAGTTTTTGTTCCACATTGGAAGGAGAAGGCCCGTCTTCAGTTAGTACCATATTAGGAGGACCCAAAAAATCCCTTAAAGCGAATGCTAGCCTTTGGTCAGCATTAAGTCCGGGTGGCGCCCCATTTTTGCCTGAATCAGATGCGACATATTTAACTTCTTCGTTTTGATTCTCTTTCGATTGATTTTTATACGCAACATCTTCGTTTGAATTTAGGTCTACTTTTATTTCTTGACTAAAGGAGGGCATCACGACAACTGTTAAAGCTGCTTGTATTATAAACAAAAAATCATGATCGCCTCGCCGCCTAGATATATTTTTACACTCCGATATATGTACATTCCTTTATAACACGCTTTATGAATACAAAATATAAGGTTTTCACATTTTATCGCTATACTAGTATAAATTTAAGATGTCCAAATGCACTTTGTGGGACTAATGTGGAAAAACGATTAAAGTCGACGAAAGTACTATCATATTGGATACACTTCACTGTGCTCAATCTTGCTGACAATCAACTTGGATAGAAATTAATATAAGACAATCGATTACCCGCAGAAAACCTACGAATTTTATGCGTCAATCCGTAGCACAATTGTTTCGAATAAGCCAAACTGTGTGCGCAAACTGAGCAGCGACTGCGAGCACTACCTACTGGCTAGCGCTGTCATAAAACTATACATATATCGTACGTATCGTGGTCGACTGGAGTTTTTTCTTGTTTATATTGACGTACATTCAACATGCGCAAATGCGGACGATATACAGCGCCCTCAAGTGGTAATACTGAAACGGACGAGTGGCTCCATCTACAGCTATTTATTTAAACTATATTTAACTTGCAAATGCCGTTACTGTTGGAGATTGGAGATGCTCCATTTAGTACAGCGTGTTCGTGCAAGAGGGCCTAATTCATTTTTGTTGAAAATGTTAATGTTAACATTTTGTGAACCAAATCACCAAGAAAACACGCTTTATTTACTTTCTTAATTTTAAAATTAATAATATAATAATAAATAATAAAGCCTTTTATTTTCCTATAAACATAATATTGTACATATTTAACAGAATTAAAAAAATAATTAAAGTTTACAGTAACTTATACTACTTATTACTATATTCCTTATATATTTATTTGTTTTATTTATTTTACTTATTACTATATTCCTTTTTTTTTTTGTTTTGCTTGTATATATGTATATGTTTCTCTCTCTTTTATTTACTTGTATTTTAGCTTAGATTATAGGAACCTCTTGGTGAGTATAGGCCTCCTCCATTTTTCTCCATGTTTTCCTATCCTGTGCTAGTCTTAACCAGTTTTTCCCTGCAATGGACACTATGTCATCTGCCCATCGCTTTTGTGGTCTGCCCACTTTTCTTTTTCCTTGTGGACCGACCCATTTAGTGGCTTTATATTTATATATATGAATATATATATGGTATCTATGTGTGTGTTTATGTATGTATGTATATATTTATGTATGTATGTATTTATATATGAATAGCGTATGTTTATATGTTTGATATAATAAATTGCAAAATATCTTTATGCAAAGTTAACCGCCACCAATTGTATTGTATTATTAGTTTTTGTTAAAAAAAAGGTTGCCTGTAAGAAATCACTTATAGTGATAAGGCCGCCTATGCACTGTATGTATATAATTACAAATTTAATTGTATTTTATTTGTGCAATAAAGTGTTTTGATTGATTGATTGATATATATATCCCATATATTACGCAGCTTAATCGGGTAAAGACGCGGGCGGGCC